>PVIJ01008462.1:0-74127 GCA_004024925.1 Scalopus aquaticus | reverse complement strand
ATCTCAGAATTCATGAAACTCTGATAGTCTATAAGTTTGTAAATATTGTGACCTTCAACAAAGATAACCATGTCTTTATGACTTCTCAAAAACTTATGCTGCTGTCCTTCCCTACTACAATTAACATTCCTAAAGCAGAGAACTGGAATGTACTCATCCTGGTCTCTCCCTTATTTTATAGCACAGAGTCAGTTCACAGGAATGTTTATTAAATGTAGAAGAATAAAAGCACAAACTATAAATAAATAGCAGCAATATGATACAGCACAATCACATTTTCCTTGGTAGAAATATCTATTTTGACTGGTAATTCTTAAAACTCAATGTGTAATGGCTCTCTAAATGTTCTACTCAGCATCGACAGTTTGTATGCTATTTGTTCACCTTTCTGTGCATATTTTTACCTGTGATCTCTTTTTTATGCTTCTATTGTAATCTAAAACTGTTGATCAAAGACCAGGTTTCATAGTGGGAGTGATAGAGGTCCTGAAGATTTCAAACTCTTCTATTGTACCTGAAGAGTGTCTAACAACACATATTTTTCTTCAATTCTGTTTCTTTATAGTGATTCATTTGGATAAGGTATAACACTTCTTATTATAATATGGAATAACTGGTTTGAAAAATATTTTACAAAGTCATCTATATTAAGGATATCACACTTTGTAGTTATGCTGTATTCTGATCTCAGTGGTTCTACCTCAGTTTAACTGTGAATCATTAATGCCTCAGCAAGTATACATGTAACACATATTAATTTTTGTCTTACCTTCAGCTGAATGTGGCCACTATATGGAATTTCTCAGGTTGTTTCAGAATTCCTGAAGTTTGTTTTGATCCACTGAGCCAATCTTATACTCTATCATGTTTAACCAGTGTTTGCAACTATCTGTGTTAAACAAAATTCAAAGTTGCCTGCCCAAAATGATGTTTTAATAACATATATGATAGAAACTGCTGGTTAGATCTCATTTTCAAAGAGGATAAGCGATATTCCAAGTGGTTTATGCTGGTGAAAAAAACCTATCAAGACTCTTAGATGGAAGCGTACATAAAACAGGCAGTGACTGCAACTATAAGCAATCCATTTTCATTTTCATAAAACTATAGTTATGACTAAATATGCAGTAAAAGCTGTTTAGATTTAAAAAAATTCAAATTGAGAAAAAGCCAGTCTTATACTTTTTTTTTTTTAAGATTTTTTATTTATATATACAAGCTGGGGCACAGGTCAGAGGCATGGAGCGGCGAGAGGGTTCACCAGAGACAGAGTTGGGAGCAGAACAGGCAGATCAGAAATACACTGCTGAGGGGAGCAGCAGGCGAGGCAGGAGAGGTCTGCCGCACCATGTGGGATTCTCCCCGGCTGGGCGTCGAACTCGCGTCGCCACTGCCAACAGCTCCACAACGCAGCGCTTAACCGCTGCACCACCGGGGAGGCCCCAGTCTTATACTTTTATCTATTAGCTGGGCTTTATTGTTGCTGTTTTTTTTTTTTTTGTTGTTGTTGTTTGTTTGTTTTTAGAAACAGCAAAAAAAAGAGACAATTTTCATAGATAATACAGATGATTCCAAAAATACCTGCAATATTACAAGTATTCAACAATTGATGGCATCTATTTCCTCCTAAATATCAGATAGAAAACCAAAATGTCATTCTGTTATTTAAAAGCCTCTTGCATTAAATAGAGATAAGGAAAAAAATGCCATTTCTATTGATCTATGGATAAAAACAAATAGTATAGTACTGAGTGAGCACTATTGGTGTGAAGTTAACTTATTTTATCAGAAAAGAGCAAGACATCGCTTAGTGAGTAGATAAAAGTAGGTTAGCTTAGCAAATTAAAAAGAGTGTGCATCAATGTGACCTTTGTCCAAAACAAAGAGCAAAGTAAATAGATCTGCATCACATTCTTTACTTGTTAGCATGCAGAAGGGAGGGAAAGCAAGAATTAAATTTTGGTATACAGGAGAAGAACTAGGTGCCAAAAAGCTAAACAGCACAGTCATGGATTCTTAATTAATAAACCTCTCCCACCTTCACCATCATATAGGGATTATAATGAGAAATATTACATGCAAGTCAAGTAATACTGTTAAAAAAGAAACAACAATTCCAAAATGGAGTCATTTATGTCAAGCCGCACCAAGACATAATACCTAACCTAACTGCAATTGCAGCCTCTCCCAAAGGTTGACTTTTAAACCAATCAATCTAGGATTTTTCTGGTTAACATTAGTAAACAAATGTGCATAATAAGACAACCCCTTACCCCAGTTCCCTAAAGGATGGTGGCTTTGCTGAAAATAATCTTTCTTTACTTTTGTTCATAACATAGTCCTACCCTTTTTCTGATTGTAAGTCCTTCTATTTTGTGCAGCTCCTGAGAGCATTATCTAAGGATAGATGAGATGCTACTTGATTCACAAATCATTTAATAAAGCCAATTAGATCTCTAGTTTACCTGGATTTCTTTTTTAAAACATTACACGTGAAACAAACTCTTTCAAAAAATTGCGAAGGAAGGAATGCTACCAAACACATTCTATGAAGCCAACATTACAATAATACCAAAACCAAACAAAGACAACATTAGAAAACTACAGACCAACCTCTCTAATGAACACTGATGTAAAAATATTCAACAAAATATTAGCCAACAGGATCCAACAATGCATCCAAAAGATAATACACCACGATCAAGTGGGACACAAGGATGGTTCAACATTCGAAAATCAATCAGCGTAATCCAACGCATAAAGAGAAAGAAAAACCATATGATCATATCAATAGATATTGAGAAAGCATTCGACAAAGTGCAACATCCATTTATGATAAAAGCCCTTGAAATCTTTGGGATAGAAGGAACATACCTCAATATAATAAAATCTATATATGACAAACCCACCGCCAATATTATCTTCAAAGGTGAGAAGCTGAAAGACTTTCCCCTAAGATCAGGAACAAGGCAAGGATGTCCACTTTCACCACTGCTTTTCAATATAATACTGGAAGTCCTAGCCAGAGCAATAAGACAAATAGGGAAAGAAGAAATTAAATTATCACTTTTTGCAGATGATATGATAACATATAGAGAGAATCCTAAAAACTCCGTAGAAAAACTTCTCAAAATTATAGACGAGTTCAGTAAAGCAGCAGGATACAAAATCAACACACAAAAATCAGTAGCCTTCTTATATAAAACACTCATTCAGAAGAAGAAGAAATCAAAAGAATCACCCCCTTCAAAATTGACACCAAAAATATCAAATACCTGGGAATAAACCTAACAAAAGAAATAAAGGACTTATACAAAGAAAATTATAAGACACTATTATGAGAAATAGAAATGAGGAGGACACAAAAAGAAATAGAAAGACACCCCCTGTTCATGGATTGGGAGAATTAACATTGTCAAAATGGCCATCCTACCAAAAGCAATTTACAGATTCAATGCAATTCCGATAAAAATCTCAATGACATTCTTCAAAGAAATAGAAAAAAATATTGATGAAATTCATATGGAACCACAAAAACCCTTGAATAGCCAAAGATCTCCTGACTAAAAAGAAAGAAAATAGAGGGATTACACTCCCAGGTTTCAAACCATACTACAAAGCCATAATAATTAAAACAGCATGGTACTGGAACAAAAACAGAAGCACAAACCAATAGAATCAAATAGAAAACCCAGAAATAAATCCACATATATATGGACAACTAATCTTTGACAAAAGAGCAAAGAATATGCAATGGAACATGGTTAACTTGTTCAGTAAATGGTGCTGGGAAAACTTGACTGCTACATGCAAAAAAATGAAGCTAGACTACTACCTCACACATGTACAAAAACCAACTCAAAATGGATAAAAGATCTGTATGTAAGACCTGAAATCATAAAAGTTATAGAAGACAATATAGGCAAAACTCTACACTACATACATCTCAGCAAAATATTTAAAGACACATCTCAAAAAGCGAAGGAAGTCAAGGAAAAGATAAACAGCTGGGACTACATCAAACTAAAAAGCTTCTGTAGAGCAAAAGAGACAATAATCAAAACAAACAGACACCCTACTAATTGGGAGAAAATCTTTGCACACAATACAACCGATAAAGGACTAATAACAAAAATTTACAAGAAGCTCACACAACTCAACAAAAACAAAGTCAACAATCCAGTCAAAAAATAGGCAGAAGAGTTAAAAAGACACTTCTCCAAAGAAGAAAAGCAAATGGCCAACAGCTATATGAAAAAATGTTCAACTTCACTTATAATCAGAGAAATGCAAATCAAAACCACAATGAGATACCACCTCACGCCAGTGAGAATGGCGCACATTAAAAAAACAGGCAACAACAAATGCTGGAAAGGATGTGGAGTAAAAGGAACTCTTCTACACTGCTGGTGGGAATGCAAACTGGTCCAGCCACTATGGAAAGCCGTATGGCGCTTCCTCAAACTGATAGAAGTGGAGCTTCCATATGACCCAGCAATGCCACTTTTGGAAATATACCCAAAGGACACAAAAACACTATTCCAAAAGGATACATGCACCCATATGTTTATTGCAGCACTATTTACAATAACGAAGATATGGAAACAACCGAGATGCCCAAAAATAGATTACTGGATCAAGAAGATGTGTTACATATACACAATGGAATACTATTCAGCATTCAAAAAAAATAAACCCATGCAATTCACAGCAACATGGATGGAACTAGAAGGGATCATGCTCAGCGAAATAAGCCAAAAGGAAAAAGAATAATATTGAATGGTCTCACTTATAACAGGAATATAGGGAAACCAAATACAAGAGCGACAATCAGCGAGAGGTGGGGGGACTGGGGCTCAGAATGGGGGAAAGGGGAGCACAGGGAACTGTGGTGACAGTTCACAGGTGAATTGGTAGTAGGAAACCTACGGGGAATACACATTAATGTAAAAGACATAAATAAGAATAACAATTAAAAAAATAAATGAAACATTACACGTGAAAGATGTATCTAGCAAGTTCCACCTTAAAATAAAGTGTTTAGGGGCCTCCCTGGTGGCGCAAGGGGTTAAGTCTCAGCCTATGGAACCATCCACAGCCACTGCAGCACAAGTTAGGATCAAAGCCATGGAGCTTCCCACATGGCGCAGCAGACCTCTCCTGCCTCGCCAGCTGCTCCCCTCAGCAGTGTACTTTAGTCGATTTGCTTGTTCTGCTCTCCACTCTGTCTCTGGTGAATCCTCTAACCACTCCACACCTCTGGCCTATACCCCAGCTCTTGTATACATAAATAAATATATATTTAAAATAAATAAATAAAATATCTTGGAGTAATGACATTGAGAGTTTTTTTCAAGGTCGTTACATATGTATAAAATAATGTCTGTATCATACACTGGAACACATGGACAAGGTTGGGCAATGGGCACAGGCTCACTGGCTCCCTAAATATCTGTGGGTTGAAGTGATCAGGGTCACTTGAGGCTTCACTTGAGCAGTGAACTCTGGCTTATTTTTAGATATTGATATTAGTAAGGAGAGAGCCTTTGTTATGAGTAAAGGAGTTCAATTAGACCCATGTCTTCTTAAGTTTCCAGACCACACCTTAGTATCACCTACTGTATTGGTTGCAAACAGTTTAAATAAGTCAAATAATTGCACATTAACTTTTCATGACCTGTTTAAACTATTGTCATTACTTGTATGGAAAGGGATTTGTGATTAAAGAATAAAAGTCATTTTTTTTTTTGGCGTGTTTGGCTGGTCATTACAGACATGGTAACAACTTGTTTCTTAGATCTATTCCCTACCCTGCGCTATCAGTCAAAAATGTTAAGCTGGCCTAGAACTGGAGAGGGGAAGGTTATAAAAGTAAAAATATAATAGATACATTTAATAATTTATTTTTGTAACTTTCTAATATTTTTAAAAAATCAATCCTTTTGAAAAAACAGAATTCTATTGTTTTTGCTTTGAGATAAAAAGTTAATGATTAAATTATGTATATTATCTTTGCAATGTAATGAAGGACAGATAAGTACACCTTAACTCAGGAATAAAAGATGTTAAACACATATCATCAAATGTTAATCCGTTACCAAATTAAGTAATATGGAGGAACCATAAACTCCTTTTCTTTGCAGTACATATCTTGAGATTACTTCCTCAGGCTAAACCCTCTAGCTAACAATGTCTCAGAATCCTTATCACGGAATAGTGCCCTTTTCCCTTCTACACATATATAAAGGAACAAGTAGTTGATAAAAGCAAAATCGCCTCACCAGAGATACTAAATAATGAGTAAAAGTATTTCAAAACGCTTCCAAAGAAAGAAGGCAATAGGATTCAATTAGTGACCAACAACCACTACATTTCAGACCCAAATGTATTGGTCCCTACCAGAAGGCGATATGACAGTTTGTGCCTTTAACCTTAGAAGCATAATCTGTAATTCATACACAAGATCTAGGACATTTGTAGTTGTACAGGTTGTACAAAAGTGTTCAGTTTGAATATGGTGGAGATTGAAAGCCACTTTATGCGAAGTGGCTTATTGAGGGGTCTTTTCCATATTTGCATTTCTGTCCAGTGACTTCATTTGTTCTTTTTCTCTTTAATTTTACTGTAAGATTTACTTTACCAAATTTATTTCCTCTTCTTTTTCTTTAAATGAGTAAACTAGCCAAGTACACATGTATATGAAAGAAATTCCTTTTGTATCTAGAATTTATTTTCCTTGGGGGATGGGAGCTATTGTGAAATTACTGAGGTTTAAGAAAGAAAAGAACAATTAAGCATTTTCTAAACAAGCAACACAAGAAAGAAATTCTCTTGGAGAATTCAGAAATAATTCTGATACACCACCCAATTCCAGCAATGCTTCACCTTATTAATATTAATTTAGCTTTGTGTGCTATACTGGTATACTAAGAAAATACATACATTTAGCTAACCCTATGTATGTTTACTTCAACTGTGAACTAACAACACAAACAAAATAATATCTATAGAATGTCTCATGTACAAATACAGATCGAAAACGGCATTTTGGAAATTAAAAGAGATATTAACAGAAAGTTCCCAATAAGAAAAACAATATACTCATTTTTGTTTTGTGTTTAAAAGTCAGTCTGAAGATGTCTTTCTAGGCCTATCAGAAAAATCTTTGCTACAAAGGCAATGAAACTTCACATAAACTCTCAGTGGTGCTGATGGAATCAGATATGCTGACAGACCATGATAATACAAAAAATCAGCAAATGAGCAGAATAGTGGTTCACTCATGTTACAAAGGAAAGGGAAGAAAAGGAAGATAAGGGATAAGGAGGGAAAAGATAACATGGTGGTTTTTACAATGACAAAATCATTGTGGAAAGATTTTTAAAAGATGATAAACTGATTTTTCTGCTCTGTGATCAATATTTTGATGCTGTTATACTGATAACAGTATCCTTCTATTGTACATTACTGATGTCATTATTAATTAGATTCATACTAAAGTTTATGGCATTTTCACCATAAAGTATGTATGTGTATATAGAGAGAATATTAGTCACGGGACAAAAGAATATTTAATTTTTTAGAGTTCTTTGTATTATTTCTAAAATATTTCTGGAAGCAAAATTAATGCTTGTATTTTAAGGATATCAACATGTAATTGTTGGTATCAGCAAAAACCTATTCAAAAAAATAATGTCAGCATGCTACCAAGGAGTATCTAGGGACCCCAAAATATTAAGGGGTGGATGTGTTAAACGGGGCCCTGCCATCTCCATGAACAAAGGTAAAGGAAGCCAACTCTTAGTGTGATAGATTTTTAATAGAATTGATGTACACAGAGAAAAAAAGAGAAGAAAGGATAGCCTAATAAATTGTTCCAAAAATTATCTATTCCTTCTTAGTCAAATGTCCAGCAAAACAGGGTCAACCTGAAGTGGAGCTACAGAGCTTGTGCCCCAAAGCTTGCCACAAGTCTAAGGTGCCTCCTGATGGGGAACCATAAGAATGGGGTGATGCAAGTCCCAGAGAGCTGGGCAGAAGAGAGAGAAAATACAAAATATACTGAATCAGGATAATGGCTGCCATTGTCTCTGCAAAGGACCAAGAACAGCTTTCTCAGGTGTCTCTCTTTCAAAAGTCTCTCCCAAGTCTCTATATGTCTCACTCTACATGTGTCTTCCAAGTCCCTCTTAGCAGTAATAGGGTGAATGTTAAAGCTGGAAAAACTGCAAATAAGCAAGAGAACTGAGTGTATTCAGTTTTAAGACTAGCATGCTTTTCAACTATGTCCCTAGTTCCCAAGGAAATCCCATTCAGAAAATCATATTCAGGGTACTCTGGAAGTTTTAGTACTCAGTGCCTTAGATCTTTACAGTGTGGAGACTAGGATGGAGTTGTAAAAATATCAAGGGTAGTGTTCACTAAGGACATTATCTATAGACTGAGTTTGCTCTGGACCACTGCCCTAAAATAGCTTTATGAATTTTGGGTTTTTCAGTCCCATTTGAAAGGTAGATAAGACTTTATAAAATCACAGTGACAGACTCAGTATGTCTTGGATCACATAGCTAAAATTTTTAACATAGTTGTTATATAATGCCTCTTAATTGCCTTACTACATTAAAAAATATTCAGTAATTAGATCCTCTGCAATTCCCTTCTACACTCCAACTGTAACAAAAGTGTTGTTCTAATGTCAGGTCTTTTGATATTTTTCAATGATTTTCTGTATAAATAAAGTTCAGTGAAAAAAAACAATATAAAATTTACAACAAGATTTTCTTGTTGTTTGGAACAAAGATTAAAGAATGACTTGGTTTCTGACATTTAACAAAATTCTCTGCTGCCATTAAAATGATATTATTTTAAAATATATTGCCCATTGAACAACAAATTCTTTACAGGCTTATTAAGACATTTCTATGTATTCAGAAATATAAATGTAAAAGTGCAACATGAGAAAGTTACGGAAATCTAATGAATTTGAATTCAAATGCTATATGTGTTCAAGTTCACTAAAGTGATTTTGCTTTAAAACACAGAGGTAGAATTACTTGTCAACAAGAAATCTGTGTTTGTTTTGACTCTGCTCCACTACTAAGGATGTTTCTGATATCTCTGAGTTCTTTATTATTTATATATTCAAATGCACACACTTCATATAATTTATTGATGTAAAAAATGTTTACCTTAATCACTTAATTTGTTACAAATATTTAAATAGACCTTGGTGAGTACAAAATACTATATGAACTTACTCTGTTGAAGCATGACATATATTTTCACCATTAATAAATGCATTCATTAAGCTTGGTAGCAGAGAAGTCTATATCAATTCACATTATATATTCACAATGTGAATTATCTGTGTTACCAATGCATCACTCAGTGTCTTATATCAAAGATCATGAAATCTTGAAAATTTAAAAAGGATATATCATAAAGAAGAATTCTTTTATATCCTTCTCCTTTTCTGCCATGATACCCTGTAACAGCTAGTCTCATTCATGACTTCACAAGTCTTTGAAGCTGTACATGCAGTACAAACACACATCATTCCCTTCCAAGAAGATATTCCCTAAGATGTCAGCCCTGACATAGCAGCCAATTAATTTTTAAAAAATTATACCTTGAAGTTTTCTCAGAAGATTTATCCATTTATGAGACCAGTGGCTGTGTGCATTGTGTTGCTTAAGAATTGCTAAGTGTACTTTTGGCACCAAAACCTCTTCTCTGATATTCAATAGAGTCTGTACTATCCACATTAGAATCAATACTCTATTACAGGACATAAGATCTCCATAATGGCACTCAGTTGATGGCAGTTTCAATTTATTAACTGATCAACATCTAATTTGTAGAAATAGGGACCTAATGGAATCAGTCACAGGTCAGTAAGAAAATACTTGAAATAAGATAATGACAAAATTCAGGGGGAAAAAAATGCTGTCCAAAAGTTCAGGGTACAGGGTCCTCATAATATAGAAATATTGAGTAAAGGAGGCAAAGGACAAATTAAGATGAGTGCACTGGAGAGAGTGGAAGAGACAATGACATTGTTTAGTGAACACATACAAAGTTAACTTTGTAAATCTAGAAAGAAATGTCTGGGTCAATGTAATTGTTGTGTAGAGACAATGTAAAAGGAAATGAAATGTAGTTGTTTTATATTCTTTTGAATACTGAAATGAGAAAAATGGTGTATTCTAGTTTGTCTGCGTTCCCTCTTGTCCGCAGCTGCCAATTTCACCAACCAGAATTAGCCTTAAATGTACCAGCACGTTTGGCAGCACTTTCAATAGAGGTGATAGCTTCTCCAGATGGGGCCATGGCTACTTTTTTCATGATCTCATTTCATGGCTAGATGACCTTATCTTCTCAGACATCCCAACAGCTGATTTGTTCCCTTGTTTACCCACACAGCTAATTCAGACAGATATAGTTAGTGATTCTTTTTGATCCTGTAGCCCCCACTTTTAGACATTTAATTCCATAATTTCTTCATTTTTGTATAAATTTAATCCTTATATCAAACTTCTAATTTCCAAAATAACTCATAGCAAATCATATATATATCGATATATATAAAATTGAACCCTGACAAACACATTGGTACTCAACGTGTACTGGTTCAATTTGGTTGCAATTTCTCCTGCTTCACTGTATCCACTTGATTTCATAGTACATTCCCACATGGCTGCTTACCTAGGTATGGGACTTGCTTTGACCAAAGCACAGCAGCAATTCTAATGGAAGCATAGGATTGAGAAAGTCTTGAATATTGCTTTATTTTTCTTTTTTTCATGGAGCTCTCCTTCTCCTATAATAGAACGCCCAGCCTAGCCTGGCAGAGGAGAATGATGTCATGCCAGTTGAGGTCATCCTACACAAGTCGGAACCCAGCAACCCACCAGCTGACTGTCAATGCATAAAAACGTCTGGATGAGATCAGTTAAACATGGCCCAGGTCATCAGAACAACCAGTCAACCAGAAGAAGCACTAAAACATGATGCCAAAAATATTTATTGTTTTAAGCTACTGATTTTGGAAGGAATTTGGTAAAATAGTCAATACATCAAAAGAAGTAATTTTTTTTTATAAGGAACAGATTTTTTTTTTAAGATTTATTTATTTATGCATACAAGCTGGGGTACAGGCCAGAGGTGTGGGGTGGCGAGAGGGTTCACCAGAGACAGAGTGGGGAGCAGAACAGGCAGATCGACAGAAATACACTGCTGAGGGGAGCAGCGGGCAAGGCAGGAGAGGTCTGCTGTGCCATGTGGGAGTCTCCCTGGCCGGGCATCGAACTCGAGTCACCACTGCTGACAGCTCCACAGCACAGTGCTTAACCGCTGCGCCACCAGGGAGGCCCCAAAAGAAGTAAACTTAAAGAAAACAGAACCCTAGATATGGATATCTGGAAATGAGGAATATACATAGAATCATGAGCACAGGCAAATGCATTAGCTTATTGACTGGGACCAAGAGAAAGAAAAAGATAATAAGGAAATGTAGGGTAAAGACATATGGACAAAGCCAAAGCAGTAAACATAAAGCTGGATTATGGGAGTTAGTAAGAATAAAGTGCATTCTTTGTGTTGCATGTTGATGTTCATGAGTGAAAAACCATCACATAAGAAGCCTGTATCAACAAGTAGACACAGTGACTTAGCCGGCTGGCATCAGCTTCTAACATCAGGTACTCAACGATGACACATTAGACTTATGAACAGACATACCATGATGCCAGATAGAGCCTACGTGTGAGCCCATGGTTCTTCTAGCTCCTGTTGCTGCCCAATATTCAATCTATCATCAATCTTGATCAACCTTGATAAAGCACAATGTAGGGTTTCTAAAGCCAACAGTCCCAGTTTCCCCTATTGAAGAGCTATCCAGGGCATAGTACATTCCATGCTAATGGCAGGACAATGCAGGCAAATTATCTCTGAAGGAGACGAAGCAGTCAACTGGAATCAATTTAACTAAACGGTATGCCTTCGTTTCTGGAAAGAGCAATGATTTATTTTGATTCAAGTTGTCATACTTTTTAAGTATAGGGATATCTTCCCTTCCCAAAGAGCCTTGACAAAGTTGCACAATGTTTTTTTTTTTAAAGACTTATTTTATTTATGCATACAAGCTGGGGTACAGGCAGGGGCGGGTGGATTCACCAGAGACAGAGTGGGAAGCAGAACAGGCAGATTGACAGAAACACACTGCTGAGGGGTGTGTTTAGCTCCACAGCGCAGTGCCTAAACACTGCGCCACTGGGGAGGCCCAAGTCACACAGTTTTAACTACTGGATACATAGCATCATTTCAAACCAGGAAACCCACTGTATAGAAAAAGACGTGTCAATGGGCACATACAAACAGGCTCCACTGATCCAATCAAGTATTTTTCTTCTTGCTTGTCTAAGGGAGAACTAAACTACATTTTGAATATAAAATTGAAGTGCTAGCTTGGAGATGTGACCCAGCCAGGATAGGACACTGACTCCAGTGTATTGTTTTCACCTTAAATAAAGAACCACTAAATGGCACAATGAAAACACCAGATAGAAAGCACAGGTTTTGTACCAAAGTGCAAAGTTAGGGGTGACTTTTCTCATCATTTCATCCCAGGGACTCACTTGAGGAATTTGTGCTTCTCTTTCAGCAGCCCTAGGTTCTACAGTTCCCAGGGTAGGGATCTTTCCAAGAGATAGCCTGTCAATAGTCTCAATAAAATTTAAACTTCAGATGCCACACAATGATTTTAGGCCCTAGGTGCAAAAGAAAGGAATCACCAATCTGGCAGGTGTTATTGATTCTGATCAAGAGAAATAAACTGCTATTTATATGAAGCTGAAAAAAATATGTTGAACATTCAAATTAAGGCTAAAAAAATCATCTTGATACGTCTCTTCCCAATTTTGATAATAAGTGAACAAGTTCAACAGGTCCTCAATAATATCAAAATATGCTTCTCCTATGAATATTTTTTCCTTAATCACTTGATGAAATAATATTCTTTTTTCACACATCTGAGTTTTCCTTTGCATGCTAAGCAGAGTAAATGGAATTTTCTCTACAATCTCTGGGCACTTTCAAGCACTTCTATTAAAACCTTTAACATTGCCATTATTTGCAGGCACATTGGCCTTCTCCTCTAAACTACAAGCAATTTAAATATAGAAATTATCTACTATTCACCTTTATAGCCCCAGCATTAGAATAGTTTGTGATAATGTTATCAAACACTTGTTAAAGAAAAGGATTGTCACCTTTCTCTATACCATAGTCCCATTCTTCACCAGGCATGTAGAGCTGTATTGTTTTCTTTGTCTGTAGACTTATCCTCTACATTCACATGCAAGGGATTTTTCACCTTTTATCTTCTATGCCTAGAGAATGCATCACTAAGAATAATTGCCCAATATATATTGAATAAAGTAATAAAAATATTAAAATTCCTACTGTTAGAGCCTTAAAGCAAAACTAAAAACAAAAACAAGTAAAATAAAAAAAAAAACTTGTTATAGAACCTATTTAAAATTGACTTTTTATATGGATTTGTCAAATAGCTATTCCAAAAAGGATCTGAAAAAATCTTAGAACAACTAAGTAAAGGATGGATATTTTAAGTCATTAGGAAGTAGATTTGAATTTAGCTTTGCCACAAATCCTGTGAATTTTTAAATCATTATATACTTTAAGTTTCAGCTTCCTTGTCTTTAAAGCAAAGATAATTTTGAGAAGGTAAATTTAGAAACAGATTAATATATAGTAGGCTCTCAGTAAATAATAGCTACTATTATTTTTTATTGTTTATTAAATATTATCATCCATATACGCCTTCCTGGAGTTGACACTCTATCATAGTCAAATTGTTTCTAGAGATAAATTTGTCTCTATACTGGTAATTGGAAGGTCAAAAATATTGTAGTCATCTGTGAATTTTAAACAGTCATCTGTGGAGTCTCTTCATAACATTTTCCTCCTATCCTTCTTATACTGTCAATAGAAAGTATTTTGTCTTCCTGAAGTCTAAGGCTTTCACTGGGCTTTAAAATTCTTATTACAATATGTAGTCAAAGGACTTAGTCATTTAGAAAGTATTTCTTCCTAATTTGTCCAGGAAGAAGCTGAGATTCTTGTTTTAGCATCTTTAAAACACTACCATTACCATTTATAAAAACGTCACCACATTTTATCTCATTGATCTTCTGGCACAGCGCATTCATTGTCCATGTGCTTACTTGTATTCATTTTAAATAAACAAAAAAATCATTTACCTCCTATGGAAATAAAAGAAGACCACCCAAATGAGAACAGGCAAAGGCTATTTATTCAGAACTTGCTCTAAAGCAGGGTGTCAGCCACCATCACATGCATTTGGCAGATACACAAAGGCAGACAAGGGAGTGAGAGAGCTTTATAGTGGAAAAAAAAAAAAAGGAAGGCTCTGATTGGAGGTTGTTGGCATGGTGGTGGTGGGCTAACTAGAAGCAGAACATCCTGTGTGATTGGTTAGGGAGCACACTTGGCTTCCACTGGTTGGCCCTAAGCTGGAAGTGGGATCAAAATTAAGGGGACTTGGCATTCACTGATCAAGTCATGACATTTGGCAATTGGTAAAAAGATGTGCTTTGGGCTTCTGTACTGGTTGGTGTAGAGTTTGTAGATCAGTGTGGCAAATGGTTTTGGCTATTTGCCTTTTTACATATTTGGCCTCTTACTCCCTTTTGGACACCAACTGAGGATCACTCAAGATACCAAAGGTGCTATTTTCATGCTAATCTACAGTTACGGATATAATTTCCTAGTGTATTTATATACTCAATATGTATCTACATAAAATTATGTTTTTGAAATGTGTGTATATATTTCAATTTAAACTAAAGGGATATGTTTGTATTGACTTAAATTTTCTGTTAGTTTATTTTGGAAGGAGTCTTAATTCTGATACTTTGAATTGGATATATTTTAAGGACAATTTTTGAAAGCCAAGATGGAAATTCTTTATAGGATACCATAACTAACAGAAGTATGATAACCTACTCTTGTGTTTTTTATTCATTAATTATAGCCCTGAGAGAAGAACAACCTTACTGTGAAATTGTTTTATTACTAGAAATAATTAAATCTGATATATAAAATACTATATTAACTCTACAAGTCCTTCAAAGCAATTTTGTTAGATGAATAAAATATTGCCATTTTTAGAAAGAGATCACAAAAAATCATAAAGTAGTTATAAAAATGAATAACAAAAGTAAATAAATATTTATTAAAAAAATAATAATTTCCCAACAAAGAATTGATTACATAATCTCACATTACTCTAGATAAAATAAAGCTTTTGAATACAGCTGCATGTTACCTTTAGGAAACTGGGAGAAAAGTTTAACTTCTGGATAAGAAAGTTATAAAAACTTGCAATAATGTGTTGGTAGATTTGAAGAGAATTTTAATGTTTATTGTTAGTTTTTTAAAAAAATCTTCAGTAAATCATTCATTATTCATTTTTCTTTAAAACTTAATATACAATAAGTTTTACTGAACATAAAATCAAATATGTACATCTGAAATAGCATATTTTGCCTGCACTGTGTTTTAAAAAATTGAACTAACATTTAACAAAATTAGGACATTTCATACTCAAATCTAGATTTCCACTTCCCTTGAACAAGCCAAGCCTGCATTGGCACAGGCCAGAAACCAGAACAGAGAAGAGGCAACCTCCTTTAGACAGGATATGTGATTTTCACAACAGTTCTGACCATGTCCAAGAAACCTTCCCTCTCTTCATTGTACTTTATCAGAGTCCTGTCATCAGTGTTAGCCAAGTTTTTTGGAACGTACAACATTCCAAGACAGAATCAGGAATAACCAGAAGACTTGAGGAAATAAACTACAAGTAAGAATCCCAAGATGGTAATCAAAAGTCTCTCAGAAATCAAAAGACCAGGACCAAACAGTTTTACTATTGAGGTCTACCAAAACTTCAAAAGCAAATAACTATCTTTCCCAATCCCATCCGAAAAATCGAGTAAGAGGGAATGCTTCCAAATACATTTTATAAGCTAATGTTAGTCTGAACCAAAAGGAAACATGACATCACAAAAAAGAAAACAGATCACTATCCTTGATGAACATAATTGTAAAAATCCTCAATAAAATCTTTTAAAAAAATTCAAAATAAATGTAAAAGGCTATATACAATGACAAACTGGAATTTATTTCAGGAATGCAATAGTTGTTTAACATCCACAAATCAATCCTTGTCATTTATCATATCAACAAAAGGAAAGGTAAAAATCATGTGATTCATATCAATAGATGCTGAGAAAGCATTTGATATATTTAACATATATTTATAATAAAAATTATCAAAAATGGGTAGAAGGAAAATGCCTCGTATGATAATATATGATATTACTGCAGCTAACATCATCCTCAGTGGTGAGAAACTGAAAGCTTTTCCTCTAAGATCAGGTATAAGAAAAGGATGTCCACTTTCATTACTACTATTTAACATAGTATAGAAATCTCTAGTGAGTGCAACTAGGTAAGAGAAAGATATAAAAATAATACAAATAGGCAAAGAAGGGAGACTCACTATTTGCAGATGACAATATTATATATACATACATATATGATATAAACAGTAAGTCAGTGAAGTGGCAGGCTACAAAACCAGTGCACCAAAATCCATTTTGCATCTATATTAAAAGAGAATACTAGAATAAAAATAAATCTTAAAATCCTATTTATAATTTCATCAAAAATAATTAAGTACTTGGGAATAAACTTAACAAATGAGGTAAAAGACTTATACAATGAAAGCTATAAGACATTATTTAAAAATAGAAGATGAAAAACAGAAATTGATAGATATTTCTTGTTCATGGATTGAAAGCCATCTTACCCAAAGCAATATAGAAACTGAATGCAATCCCTGTCAATTTCAACAGCATTCTTCAAAGAAATCAAAGAAACATTACTGAAATTCATACACAATCACAAAACACACACACACACACACACACACAAATGAGTAGCCAAATGAATCCTGACAAATAAGAGGAAAAATGGAGTCCTCACAGTCCCAGACTTCAAACTATATTACAAAGCTCTCATAATCAAAACAGCTTAGTATTGAAATAAAAATAGATATACAGACCAATGGAAAAGATTTGAGACCCCAGAAATACACTCACATTTATATGGACAGTTAATCTCTGGCAAAGAAGCTAAGAGTATACAGGATAAAGAAAAGTCTCTTCAACATATGTTGGGGAAACTGGAGAGCCACATGAAAATAAATGAAGCTAGACCATTTTCTTATACCATATGCAAAAATTAACTTAAAATAGATAACAGATTCGGATATAAGACCTGAAACTATAAAACATATAGAAGGAAACAGATAAATCCTTTCTTGTAATACTAAATGTATTCAACAAAATTTATTTACTGCTTTTCTTCAAAGTAATAAAGTAATGGTGTCCTGGCAAAGGGTGAACATTAAGAAAAAGTTGAGGATTCATTGTTTACCTAACAAGTCCTCACACATCAGATTATTTAGCAGATCTTTCAAGGCTGAGCATTCACATTCACCAACTGTAAACCTAACTGTGAATTGTTGTAATGCACTTGAGAACATCCTTCTAAACAGAAATTAAGCTGGAAAATTGGAAAAAGAGACTTGAAGAATGGTGATATAATTTTTCAACTTCCATATGGCAAAATTTGTTATGTTAATAAAAGCATACGTGAGTTATCTTTTTTCCCTGAATGTGGGTAATAAAAGGGTGAGTCTATGGCAAAATGAACTAAATTCTACAGTAATAAGATCCATTTGTTGAAAATTTCAATATTGGATGATGCTACCTCTTTGGAAACATCCCAGAACTTTTCAAAGGATATTCTTCCTACATAGCTCGTTAAATTGGGAACAACAGCTCACATTTATGTCTGTTTACGTGTCTAAATATTGTCTATCACAAAGGAAATTGTCTTGATAAGGAAGCTGGTATGCAGTGATGTTTCCGCATTCAACCTAGATTTTCAACAACATAGAGATTTATTTTTTTCCAGTAAGCAAAAGAGAAATAAAAGAATCTAGTAAGTTATGTAAAGTATCATTTTTATTATAAAATGTTTATGATTTAGAGTTGAATGTAAGATTTTCATGTAATTTAAGAATGGAACAATAGGATATCAAGTAGTCCACTAGATATCCCTGATTTATTGAGAAATGTAGCTATGCTTCCAATTCTTCAGTCCCTGTTTTCATATCTGTTCAATAACTCAATAATGTTGCCCCTTTTTATTCATGAACAAAAAGTATGTCCTTGAGAAGCCATCAGTCTTTACCCCTTGTGAAAATGCTATCTTTCTAAAAAGATGGACCCAGGTTCTGGTCCCAGACGGAGATGAAAGAGGCCAGACACTTTGATAGCTGGGTCAACTGTTAATTCTTAAAGTCTTTAGTAGGCTCTTTACAAAAATCAGCAGAGGATATTTGTCACTTTTTCCCTTTTCTTTTAGTGACCTGGGTCTCAGAGAAATAGAAAAGAATTTTTAAAAATGTCTGTCTACAGTAATACAATAATGATATAGGATCAATAGCAATAATACAGATCACTGATAGTGAAAACATAAACATAGTAATAATTATAAAGAGCATAAGGGGAAAAGAAGGATAAGATTTAAGATGATTTTTAACTTTCCAATGAAGTAAAAGGGATATTATTTCTTCTGCAATATGATTGACTAGAGAAGTAATTTGAATGTTCCTTTATCTTGCTTTTCTGACCTGTGCTTCCATAAAAGGATAATATTTAGATTATTAGGCAGGCTTCAGTAAAATCTATGACTAAGTACTTTTATAGTCTTAATGATTCCCTGGATATGGAAAAACAACACGGCCTATCAAGTGCAGCACTAGTCATTGCCTTATATTGCTGCAGCAGTCATATATTTCAAATCTGCTTTGCACTCATCCCCATAACATTTTGTGAAGGCTATTCATGAAGGAGAACAGTACAGGATTTTCTGCAGATTTTGGTGTCAATTTATTAACTGATTTCTATAAAATGGTTGTGTTAGCTTATTCATCATTAGTGATAACACAATATAATCATCATCCTATAAATGATCAGGAAAGTCATTTTCAATATGAAGGTAATAATTTTTCATTATTAAAAGTCTATACACACAGTTCTCTCTTTTCTAGGATATTGCATGAACAGAAGTTGTAAAGCAGTACTTTACAACTATTTGAGAATATGAAATATTATTGAAATCAGTGAGAAGATCAAAGCAAGCTTACTTTTTATAAGGATAATTTTTTTCCTTCAGTTTCCTTGATGCTTAGTTGAAAAGCCATCACCATCATCAGATCTTGCAGTAATAAAGCCAAAATATTCATTATAAGTCAATTCTAGTAAATTGCATATTTTAATGTGCATTAAGCATAAACAAGAACATATCAAACTATGATTTCAACAAAATGGTCTTAATTGTTGCTATAAATTTAACAATATAGTAACAACATATTACTAAAGGAAAATACTACCTAAAATCAATTTCTAATCACTTTATGGGTGGATGAACTCAGATTAATATTGATATTGTGTGCTTCATCCTTAACTAAAAGAAAAATAATACTAGAAAATATTCATATAATGATATAGCTCTTGTTTACTTTCTGACATTTAAACTAGTAATAATAGCATTTTTAGGCTGTCAAATTACATTTTGGTGTGAAAAATTCTATTCTTTAATAAATATTTTTATCATATAGAATTTTCTCACAGTTTAATGCATACATTTGCAACTTCATTGCTGAATATTTTTCTGGATTAATAACATATCTAGGAATTACATATTTATCTGTCTTGACTTACCTTTTTAAGATATATCTTTTTCCCTCCTTTTACATAAGTAAATGAGCTGTTTATCATATATTTACATGTCCAATTCATCATTCTAAAACAGTTCCCTGTCAACATATAAAGTCAATAATGCTCTCTATTTCTCTATCACCATGAACCATCCTGATCCACACGTCTCTGCCCATTTCTCAAAAGCATCCACTACAACTGCATGGATCTTTCAGTAGAAACACCATTAATCACACTATCATTGTACATCTTGAACTACAGAGATAGTTATTTTCTTCCTACTATGATATTTTAATAGTTTTTAATTCTCTAAAATGTTTGAGCAACCTATACATGTTGCATATGCATACACACATATAAACCCATAAGTAGATATATAGAAAATATAAGCAAATTAAAAATTAAACAAAGATTTTATTGTTCTGCTACTAAGTAATCGTTAAAGACATTGACATGTTTTTGCAGCATCAATTTTAAGAAATGCAAAGGAACTTAGACAAAACCTGCATCCATTATCTTAATTATATTGGGAAAGAAATGACAGCACAGGTAATGTCTGGGCTTTGTTTCCCTTAGGAAGATATAAACTGAGTAATAATGATTCTGTAAAATAAATGATTTCTTTTCATCCTGAAGTCCAAGTAGCAAGTTAATACTTCATACTCAAGAAGATTTTAGCCCTCGGTTGCAAATGAAGACTGTTACCATGGATAGAACAAAGAGCCCATCACAGCAAAACAAAAGAAAATCCAATGGTATAGAAACAAATGATAAAATGTTTGACAATAACACTCCACCAAATTAATGTATTCGACAATATTGACACTCCCAAAGTTGTATCAAGCATAGAGCTGTGGCGGAGCATATTGGGACAAGTAGGAAAAGAGGCCCAACAAGAGGAAACATATAGAAGTGTATGGAGAGTGAAATAATAGCCTATAGCTCACAACTCACCTTTATCAAACAAAATAACTGGTCATTATTAAAAGATTTTCAACGAAAGTGTTGGGGTATCATTTAATAAGGTTAAAAACTAAGACTCCACCCATTGGCCAGTAGGAAGATTTGGGAGACTTGAGTAGAGAATGGAAATTGATAAGGGTGCTATGGAAACCAGACCAAAAATTGATCACTCTGACCATGAATATGGACGCAGGCCCAGGGCACATTCTATGACAAAGGCAATGCCCAAGACTAGGCATCCCAGCAAATAATTGACCCAAACCAACTCCCCCAGTCATGAAAATCCCATAGAAACAGGTTCTAAAAGGGAGCCCCAAATTCTTCTTCTCACATAGACTCCTAACATCTTGCCTGCTGGTTCTCTTAACAGTGTATTATAATTATTTCAATAAATCTACCTTTTTTAAAACTTTATTTTTGCACAGAAAACCTGGGGTGTAGGCCAGAGGTGCAGGGGGGTGAGAGGAGTCACCAGAGACAGATTTGGGGCAGAACAGGCATAAATCCACCTTTTCTTTTCTTCACTGTCTTTGGTGAATTCTTTCACCCCCCTCTACCTCTGAACTCACCCTGATAATAGCTGATCACAAAAATCATGGAAAATCTTGACTGAATCAGAATAAGGTAGAATTGCAAGTTGACTATCAGAAGAATGTGAATAGTGATTTTGTATATTTTTATAGTCATATTAAAATACATTTACATACAGATTATGATTTTTTTCCTCTATAAATCTGTTATTTATAAGATCTGATTTTTTAAGACTTACAAATATTTCATATAAAGCCAACTGAGTTAATTTTATAATGAATTTTAAAGTCAAGAGAGCAAAAAGAAATGTGTTACCACTAAAAAAATTCTGTCTGCAAAAGACTCATTTCTGTTTGTGTCCCTACAGCACCAATTTAAAGAATGTGATTGATTTTGGTAAAAGAAACACTGTGCAAATAATGAATGAAAGAAGAAATGTGTACAGACACTGATAACTAATGTATAATTATATTCAAGTCTAATTATTCCTTTGTCCACAGAGTAATGGTACTTTTTATCCTTGTTCTTATGGATCTCTCCAAATTGATCTTGCCAGTGACACTACATTACACAAAACTGTCTGTGAAAAGAAGAAAAAGCTTAAGGAAACTTCCTTCTATAATTGTTAGTTAGCTTTTTTCAAACAACTATTCAAACAGCCACAACATACAAACTGGCTAAATGAAGTGAGTATGTGATATAAAGCAAGTAATTCACTTCCAGTCTTATAGGACTATCATTACATTCTTTCTCTGGCTTGGTAATCAGTATTTCTAATATTTTCCTAAGAGGAAATTATATTGGATCAAGAAAAAAACCGGACACACTTACCACTTATGGGCTAAATTAAACCCACTGCTCCCAAACATTTTCTTATCATAGGGAACAAAATTGAGCCCAATGTTTAGCTCTGATGGTCAACTTCTTATTTATATTTTCACTTTTGTATATTCCCACTCAGGCAAAATGAGGTTAAAAGTTCACTTTTTTTTAAATTCTGCTCTCACCAAAAAACTGAGTTCAGATCTCCTATATAGTTTTAGAAGGCACATTCTCTTCATGTTCAATTAAAATTTATGTAAAATTGAAACAGAAAAGTATCACAGAATTTTTAATAATTATTATTATGCTACTATGAGTATTATTAAATTTATTTAATGAAGATTACTTAAATGTAAGCAATTACATATGACTAAGAAAATCTTGGGAATACAAGTTTGTAAAAGTCTAGGAAGAAATTATAGAAGAGGTTTGAGGATACATGTTTGAATTTATTCTTAGCAAAGGTAGGAAAAATTAAGGTAGAAAAATTAAGTGTGAAGTAATGAAATTTGACAAAGATATCTCACAGGCATTGCATATCTGTGCAGAAAGGGGTCACTGAGCTGACTTAATGCACCAAGGAGAAGACCTGTGTTAAGCACATCCTGGTGAAATAAGATGAATTTTAGAAGACTAGGAGGTATAAGAAATGATATAGAAAAGAACAAGGACTATGCAAATGGACACATCATATCATTTTGTCTTTAGAGAAAAATGAAATTTTAAGGACACTATATAAATTTTTTTGATTGTGTAATATTTACTGTACTAAACTGTAGTGATAAAATGTAAGGAAAAGAGGAACAAAGCTCACTATTGTCCAATGAGATGAAAAAGTAATTAATCACAGAAATATGCAGCCATGCTTAGAAACTGACATTGTTTATAAAGTAAAGGATACCAGTATTCTGAGATCAGTTTTAAAAGAAAGTTAAAAGATTGTGCAAGGGCCTCTCCGGTGGCGCAGCAGTTGGGCGCTGGGCTGTGGAGCTGTTGGTAGCAGCGATGTGAGTTCTACGCCCGGCCGGGGAGAATCCCACATGGTGTGGCAGGCCTCTCCTGCCTGGCCCGCTGCTCCCCTCAGCAGTGTATTTCTGATCTGCCTGTTCTTCTCCCCACTCTGTCTCTGGTGAGCCCTCTCGCCACCCCACGCCTCTGGCCTGTACCCCAGCTTGTATGTATAAATAAATAAATCTTTAAAAAAAAAATTGTGCAAGGTTTTATTATTTCTCTCTCTCTCCCAACCTCCTCCCACCATCTCCTTTAAAGCCAAAATCCCATTTTAATAAATATGAATTAGCTAGGCAAAATAATTTGGAACATGAAGTAGATAGATTCAAGTAGTTCAAGAAGTATGCTTAAAGCAAAGAGAAAAGAAGTTACAAAGGCCAAAAGAAACATTTAGACACCCATGAAAAGCCAATTTGACTAAATATCAAAGAGTAAATAATGTAACCGGAGATAAGGCTAGAAGGGTACCATAAAGGCAAGGTGAAACATTTTTAATTTTATCCTGAACGCAATTTGAAGCCATTGAAAAAAAAAATGTGACCAGAAAAATGACATCACATGATTTATATCTTATATCTTGGATTAGTTTGGAGCAAAAGTAAAATAATGGTAACTACAGAAGATAAGTTAAGAAAGCGTACTGAGGCTATAAAAATGGGGATTCATTTACACATTTGATATATTATTTTTCAGCAAAATTGGCAAAACGTGGTGTTTGATTACATATGAGGGCTCTTTCTTCTTTGAGAAAGCAGTGGATTGTGGTGCTATTTACTGAAACAGTGAAGTTTGGAAAAGGGGCTGTTCACAGGGTTAAGACAATTTATTTTGATCATATTAGGATGGATAAGAGTAAGAGGTATCCAAATGTAGACATACAGGAGATTATTGCTGCTGGAGCTTGAAACTCAAAAACGAAATGAGGACTGGTGTTATATTTTAGGGAAAGCATATAAATGACTGCTGGAGGCATGGTGCTACATCAGCTAAAGCAACTATATATAGCATGAGGAAAATTACAATAAAAGCACAATACAAAGTCTGAGTTTGAATAAGAGAGAAATAGCCAGCAAAGGAGACATAGGAGAAAACTCAAAGACAAAGTTCATGATATAATGAAACTGAACTAAGGAATATTTTTAATACAAACAAACAGGTCATGCTTATCAAGTAAATCATATAGCATGAGACATAAAGCAAAGAAAGAGAAATGCCCAGGGATTTGACACGGAGGTCACTGTTGACCAAAAGAAGAAGAGGGAACAGAGTTGGAGTCAACAAAAGTTGCTATACTCTCCTACAAGGGAGAGAGCTGTCAGGATTGATCAGTGGCAGGCCTGTGATTTCCCTTTTAGTTTTGGAGCCACCCAGTGCAAAGGATGGGCCCACCGCCACCCCTGACCTCCGCCACCACCCAACCTGAGTAAAAGCCTGCAACAGCACCAACTTCAAACTGACCCTGATATTTTGAGCCTGGAGTTGGCTAGGAAGGTGGCAGAGCTGAGTGGAAAGACTTTGGAGAGAGGGAAACATGTGGTTCTTGCTCTTTACTGTCAGTGCTGCTGTGGAAGTCAGCCATCCTGCCAGGAGGCAGATCTTAACCCAGCCTCTCAACCCCCAACATAGTGGAAGGAGCCTCCCACCTCAGCAGTGGTCTACTGCTGCTGTCAGCACCAGTAGCTGCAACTTCACCTGACATTATCATATCAGTCAGTAACTGGACTTTCTTCTTTCCCTCTACCCTTTTGGTTGGAATTTTTTTTTTTTTAATTGTGGCACCAAAGGCACTTATGTTTGCATTTGTGGCAGCTGATAGCTGGATCCAGAACCAGCAGGAGAGGTCTGACAAAGTGACAATTTTTAGACCATTTTGTCCAGTAACATTAGCAAGAAAATGTATTTTATGTATACAAAGATCAATGTAATTCTTAGTAAATCAATTAAAATTAGAACCCACCTGGTTTATTTTTCCTAAAGCTTCTTGCCAATGTGATTTTAAGAATACAATTCATTTTTATTTTGCATTGTAAATATGCTTCAAAAACACAATTATCAGTCTTCTAATAATCTTAGAGGAAAAGAAAAAGAGGATAATATAATCTGACGAATACTGACTTCAAAAGATAAAAAGGATGAGTGGTTACTAAATTCATAAATTTGTCTATAATAAATGTATGTATTAAATGCATAAATGTATTAACATGGATTAAAGGGATTTTATGCATTTTGAAGTCTACTCCTAATTTAACAGGTGAAGTTATTAAAACACAATAAGAAAAATCCAGGGTATTGCAAAATATAAATACGCCTGTGCTGTCTCATTAAAATAATGTCTTCTGAATTCAATAAATATTTATAAAAATGTTATGCAGAAATTAGACTTCTCCTCTTTTACAAACAAACATGAAAAAGCACAAAATTCCATCAAAAACAATTCTTAGAATGCTGATTTCAAAATTAGTCACCACAGGGAGTATTTATTGGCCAATTAGAATACACAGCAAAAAAGACATTCTTTTTCATTGAAAGAAATTTAATGGCCAACTCTGGTAACCTGGGATTTAGTAATTTGCTGGACAGCATTGCTATCCTCTGATCTTCATTCACTGACCACAAAAATAGTGGTAGGATGACTGGATAACCTTCTGTGTATTGTGGCTTCTCAATAATCCGTCCTTGGGTTGGAAATGAGATCAGGATCTGGGCTTTACTTGCCTTTTCCCACTTTTGTCAAGCAGATTTGTTTCTATAAGTCTAAGGGTTATTTGGTGAATTTTCAATAGCTTAGTGAGACATTTTACAGAAAAGGTCATGCCTGGTCTGATGAAACATGGTAGCATTGTCATGTATTGCTTTTCAGTTGAATAATGTAAAAGAAACCCTCAATATAATTACCATTTTTAGCATACATTGGACATTTAAAAAAACTAACAAATATGCCTATTAATATTAAGGATACAAGTTCAATGGTTTTCCACAAGAAGTAATTTTACATAGATTTAGGAAGACAGTTTCCCAAAAAGAGGGAGGGAAGAACATTAGTATGAAAAAAGATTTCTTAGAAAAGTATTTCTAGTTTCCCTTTCCTATTGCTATTTTTAATGTAAGAAAAAAAATCACTATTTTATATATAGAAAATAACCTTGATCATATGATCATCTCATTGGGATACCCAAGTTAAAGGACCTGTCTCTGGGTTGCTAGCCAGATAATTTAGCCATGGCCAATTTAAAAATCTTGCTAAATTCAGTTGCCTTGAAGGGAAACTGTAGTTTAAAATTCTTACATTCCTCATATTGTTATAATAAAATAAACCCCTTATAACCTGTCACATGTTATTTTCAAGTAAGGTACAGCTTATCATTAAACCAAAAAAAAAAAAATCTTGATTTTACAAAGATAGCAACAAAATTTTAAAGCAAACCAATTAAACTTGAATTTTGGAAAGTTGAACTATGGAACATTATCAAGTATATCCATCACTGGCTAATAAATTTTCAGCAATTTAGAAATTTTTTGTAAAACGTTTCTGGCTTCTCAATGTTCGGGTAATAGGCAAGAGCCTACTAATAACTTGTTCACACACTTTGAGAATTATATCCATAGCATTTGTTTAGTTAATTGCTCTAATTCAAAAGAATAATGAAACTTCTATATTTTCAGAGCGCTAAGTGATGGCAGCCAGCAGAAAGTCTGTGGGTTAAACTCACAAGGTTCCAGGAAATCTATGGGAGTCATCTTCCTAAAGATTTATCTTTCAAGGAGGAAAGAGGACAGGAACTTAGAGACTTCTCTAATGTTGTAGACCAGACACAGAGGTTATCTCACTTAAAGAGAGAATTTATTTATATAACAAGGGGCTAGAGTAAGGACACTCTTCCAGGACGGAAAAGAAGGGAAAGTGTGTCCTTGCCCTCTATGAAGATAGAAAATTCATTTTCCTAGCCCCTTACTGTTCTTTTCTTAGAAAAGTCTATTGCTCTCATTATATATGTCCTAGCATAAATGGACGCTAACACTATTATTTACTGTAAAATGTTTACCTAAAAAAAAAGAAATCTGTTTCTGATTTAGAATACCTCATGTGCATTTAGGAAATCAATTAAAAATAATATTTAAAACACAGCGATCACATAAGAATTTATCTTCCATCTTGATACTTTCTTTCGTTATCTCAGTTTACACACTTTGCTGAAGCAAACAGCAGAGAAGTCTTTAGGCATAAGCCAGCTAGGAATTGCAGCCCATGGTTAAATAGGCTGTAAGAATTTGAACTTTGTCAAAATGACATGAGCTTAGAATCTGCCTTAGCTAAATTTAGATGAAAATCCATCCATACCAACTCCTTGGCTGTAGCCTTGTGAGAGAACAGAAGAGGACCCAACTAAGACTAGATTCCTGTTACACAGAAACAGTGAGGTAATCAATACATATTGTTTTAAGTATTAAGTCTGGGATGATTTATTACTAATAAATACCATACAATGACCCTGAAATCTAATGTACAGATATTAAATAATTTCATTACAGTTATTTTTCACATATATTGTACAGTGTGAATTTTATACTTTAAATTTATCCATTTTTTCTAATAAATTAAGGAAGTTTTCTCCAGAAAATATTCATTTCTCACTTTTAATATAAAGTTCCTATGAAATGTCAAGTTTTGCAATATAAAGCAATTTGAAAAGTAATGTTTCAGAGAATGAAATAGCAAAAAAAATTCTGTAAGGTGCTAGGTGAAATATTTAATTTTTCAAATATTAATATTTTTTAAATTGTTCTAAATTATTGAGGTGTGGATATTATTTCAAATCTTGTCTATCATATCAATAATTTAAATGCAACTTGCTTTGTGAAATAAAAATAATATATAAATTTGGGCATCCCTGGTGGTGCAGCGGTTAAGCGCTGCACTGTGGAGCTGTCGGCAGCAGCAATATGATTCCCACATGGCACAGTAGACCTCTCCTGCCTTGCCCGCTGCTCCCCTCTGCAGTGTTTTTCCATCGATCTGCCTGTTCTGCTCCTCTGGTGAACGCTTTCGCCGCCCCACGCCTCTGGCCTATACCCCAGCTTATATGTGTAAATAAATAAATTTTAAAAAAGATATATATATATAAATTTAAAAAGGTCAATAAAGAATTTGAAGAAGACTTCAAATTGAAAAGATATATTACTTTCATCATGTCTGTCCAGTCTATGACCACACAAAAACAATTCACACATTCTTATACGCATATATATGACACAGAAAAATGCATGCCGATTCAAAGTTTTGAAAAATATAAACCATGCACTAAAAAGATCACCATTAGTAAAAATAAAGATAAATAAGCTTCCATAAAACATAAAATGTTTTCTCACTTGCGTGTGAATATTATTACAATATGAAATTGCTAAAAAAAAGAAAATATAACTCAAACTCCTGCCAAAGTAGTGTGAGGGTAGGGAAATCTCTATTTATAAATGCATTATGGGTTTTGTATTATAGATTACAAGATTATAAATTATATTTTAAGAGATAATTTTTATTGGGTGTGAACGTACTACTGAACATAAGGCAAATTAAGCACAAAAATCAGATAAAATTTAAAGGGTATTGAGAAATATGTTTTTAACTTATTTAACTTTTAACTTACTGTTTTTTATCCTCAGCTGAAGTATATCTTATCATGAAGAAACACAATAGTAAATAATACATAAACAGACTTTGTCTTTTCAAGTAGGCTCTTTGACTTACTCAATCTCATGCTAAAAGCATTTTAGAGGAAATTTAGAATTCTAGAACCTAGTCCAAAATGGTGCTTAAAGAAATACACATACACACACACAGTAAAAAAATAACAATAATCTTTTAAAGAAATAATAATTACGTGATAGTCTGAGTGCTTAAGAAAATCACACTTAATCTTTATTCATACCACTTCAAGACAGAAAGCAACTAAATGTTAAATCTGCTGATCGTTAAACAAACATGGTTGAGAACTTTTGTGGGTCTTTTCCACCATACACAGCTTTCACTAGAATGTTTCGTATACCCACGTCATACTTCCATATAAGAAAATTAAGAAAAATAATTCATATTTATATGTGGTACTTAAAGCAAGGATGTGATATTAGCTAATTTTTCTTTTTAAAGGTGACACATGTGCAAAAGAGATCAGATCTGGCTTAAAAGTAGAAGGACATGTGTTAGGAACTTACTGATGAGGTTTTAATAAAATGAAAAAAAATAATGATTAGTACGGACAAAGTAAAAGAAAAGAAAGAGATTTCAGACATAAACTATGGGTCTGATATATATTATGGGTGATAAAACTAGCCAGACTGATGTAGGAGTGAAAGAAAATGAAAAATTTAGTCTGATCCCTGGGTTTTTGGTGTGAACAACAAAAAAATAAGAATGATAGTAACATTTACTGAAAATGGAATGAGAGATAGAGTAAATGGATTTTGTTTCTTGGTTGGTGTGACAAATTGTTTTTCCAAAATGGCAGAAGGAACATTTCTGATTCCAACAAGCACATCCAGAACCTTGCAACTGCCCAGCTAGAGGTAGAGATTAGTTCCCTTCCATAAACTTGGATTATTGTGAGTTATTGTTATGTACCTATAGTAACAGGGATAGTTGGATGTTGCTTTCATTATCGTGTGTGTTTGTGCATGCACACATGTATGCATGTACATGTGCTTTTGGGGAAAGAAGTTTATTCATTTGAACAAAAATTTACTTTCTACCATGTACTTGAGATATGCAAGTTAATATGCCAAATATGCAAAGATGAGTCTAGAATTTAAAGTTAAATTTTAGATCAGAGGTAAATGTATATAGCATTAAATAGACTATAAAAAAATCTTAGAGTGATATTGTAGCTAAGTCAACTTTTATAAAGTAGACTAAAAAGTTACATAGAATAATTGTGGGAAATCAGTCCTCCGTGGTGGCACAAAGAGTTAAGTCGCAGCACTATGAAGCTATCAGCAGCTACTGCAGCACAAGTTTTATCCCAGTCCAGGGAACTAACACACATGACACAGCAGACCTCTCCTGTCTGCCTTGCTGCTCCCCTCAGCAGTGTATTTCAGTAGATCTGCCTGTTCTGCTCCCAGCTCTGTCTCTGGGGGGTCCTCTCACCCCCACACCTGTGGCCTGCACCCCAGCTTTTGTATGCATCAATAAATAAATCTTAAAAAAGCAATTGTGGCAAATCATCAAAATTAAAACTATGGTTTTCAGGTTATCAGACACCAGATATTAGGTACTGGCACTCAGTATATGTCTACAATATGACTAATATACAGTAATAATAGTAATAGATCCTTTATTTTACTACATGGTAAGTATTGTGCTATGGAGGTAAGTTATAAATACATAAGATCTAATTTCATGATCATATCAAATCCATGATTTTTTTTCCTTCATTTAAAAAAAGTAGAAATTAATTCTAAGGGAATAAAGTAACCAACTCACAGTTACATATGTATTGACTGATAAAATCTCATTTTTGGCTTATGTCTGTGTAACTCCAGCTAAATTACTCTGTTCTTTCCCATAAAAGTGTATATATATAAATATTTAATAATAATAATAGTTATATTAGTTATTATATTAGAACATGATAATTATAATATTGTATTGCCTATGTATGCTATGTGTGAATATATTTTCTCTCCATAATTTTTATATATTGCATGTTAATGTTATAAAAAAAAGCAATTTTAGAATATATTCTATAGATTGCTCAGAAATTATGCTGAATTTTCATTTTCTCCAAACTGATTCATGATTCTGGAATTTGAATCACCTTAATGACAGATTTCTCTAATTTTGAAACAATACATTTTAGAATATTTGGAAAGATGTATAGATATTTTTTGATTAATACATAACAAAAAAGTTTTCTTTGATATATTATTGCATTTCTCTTTAATTTCTTAAAGCACAAAATGTATCTTATATTTTGTAAACCTGACAGTCTAGCAGTGATGGATATTAGTATGGAGACAGTATGGGTACAGAATGGAGAGGAATATAATGGTCTGAAATAGAATGTAATGGATGGTTCAACAAGTTTGATAATCAGCTACTGCATCAGGTACTGCAGCCTCAGTTTTGTTAATTTATATTAAGCAGGAGATGTTAAAAAATTTTTTTTTGTCTTTAAAAATTTTGATTGACATGCTCAGATTCCAATATCCACAGCAAGGGGCCAAATCAATAGATCCAGTTAAGAGCAGTGATGACCAATTTTCCTCACATTTGATTCATATTGTATTCATTTCTGGCAATGAATTAACAATAGCAAAATGGCATGATGGTTGAGATTATGAATTTCACCGTTGGTCATATGTGGTTTCCAGAGTCATCACAACTTTCAAAATCTGGTTCTTTAAAATAAATTACTCATCCTGTGTCATCCATTCAGTTGCCTACACTTGGAACTTTGTATAGAATTTGAACCTTTCCCAGGATACCTGACATCAGGTTAGTCAGCTAATCCTTTTCCTGCTTCATTAGGAAAAGCTCTTAAATGCTTCCCAAAATTATAAATGTCTCTGTCACAATGCTAGTCAAGATTCTTGTCACTGTAAGTCTAGATTAATGCAGTAAGTCTCTGCAGCAATCTCATTATGTAATCGATGTCATCTAGATCCTAGTTCTTCACTGCCTCCCTGAATCACAATTATACTGCTACCCTCACATCATGTGACATTGTGATACTTGCAAGAATGGGCAAAGTGTAGTTTCCCCCTGCCTGCTGATGTTGACCAACTTGCTTTGGTCAACAGAATGTAGAAGAAAGTAATAGTAACTAGTTCTAAATTGGGGCTTTGAGTATGTATTTGTGCCACTGCCAAGAGAAAAGAACTGACCCTGGTAAACCCTGATCCTCAGATGAGACACTTGTGGGGCAAAATTGCACCCAAACCTGCAGTCTATGGGAATATTAGATGACTTCCAGTCTGCGACCAAGCTGTTTCAGCTGACCTGCAAAACTATGAAAAAGAAACCATAAATGTTTATTGCTGTGAGCCACTGATATTTTGAGGCTCTTTGTTGTATAACAAAAACAAAGAGTTGTATAAAAAAAAAATATGCTTTTAGGCAGCTCTCTTTCCACAGTTTGATCAAATGCACCTCAGCCATTTTTAAACTCCTACAATGTTTCTGAATCTCTTCTTATTCTGCTCAAATGTTTTATGTTCATAATCACCTCATGAAAAATCCAATGTTTTTGCTTGATCATTCACAACCTGACTAGTGCTTATCTTTCTTGATTTACTTTCCATTACACCTAAAAATGAACCTATTCATTCCAGCAAAATGGTATTTTCATAGTTTCGAACGTATTTATGATATATTTCCTGGTGTACCATATACTGCACCACTCACCTCTTTTCTTAAAGTACCCTATTTATCTTCTCTCCTTAGCAATAAATATTTGAAAGTTTAAAAATATTTATAACAACAGTTGCTTTTTATGCAGAACATGACAGGTATGTTTTAACTTTGTAAAGAATTAGGTTGTTGATAGCTACTAAAAGTCTTATGAAGATGATACTCTTTCATCTTCACTCCTGAAAGCCTGGAAACCACAGATGGTGAATGACCATTTAATGTAATTTAAATAGTTTACACACACATGGTATTTTTAAGCTACTACATACTGACACTATTGTTTAAAATGTTTACCAAGTTATCTAAATGTTTAAAAATAAATTGCATGTCTATACATCAAATATAGAAAAAAAGAATAAAATTGAAGACTATTCATTTTCCTTGCTCCTGATAATAATTTAGTGTTATATTATTTGCATTCATTTGATTTATAATTATAAATATCTGTGCTGTTATTGATCATTGTTTGAACCTATTCTTGATATTCTCAGGCCAAACTGAGACTATCTTAATTGTTTTCTGCCATATCAAAAAGATTACCTAAGTGCCCCAGTTATAAATATTTTCTCCTGAGAAATTTCCCCCATTACTTTAGTGATTCTACTCATGTCCTACATTTTATGCAATTGTATGATTTTAGACATTTGCTATATATATTGCAATAACCAACGCCCCTAGGGTAGACATTAAACCTTGAAAAGTCAGATTTGTCCTTTCTAACTCCAAAACTTAAATGGTACCCTATGCATCAGAGGCAGTATAGTAGAGAAAGCACAGGAATTATACCGACAAAGATCTAAGCGTGACATGTGATTTTACTAAATGACAGCTCTAGTGGTAGAATTTATTACGTTCTCTTCACCCCTAGATTACTTGTGTTGAAAGGGAGGGAAGCGGTCCCGCACACGCATATCTGCCCGGGCACGCAATGCTTCCTCTCTGTGTCCCACCAGGAGACACCAGGCGTGCCCTCGCCATGCAGAGCTCTGTCGACGAGTTCGTGGACCTGTACATGCCGTGGAAATGCTCCGCCAGCAACTGCATCTTTCGCGCCAAGGGCCACATGTCCACTCAGATGAACGTGTCCAAGGCTGACAAGGTGACAGGCAGGTTCAACGGCTATCTGCAGGGCCAGTCATCGAGTGGGCGAGTCCGAGGACTCCATTTGTGTCCAAGAACTGGGGACAGTTGGTATGTAAGTACTGATGCCTAATAAATTTGGGACAAAGTATTTGCTAAACAGGCCTTATTTACCTATTCCATTTAACTGACCTCAAACTCTAAAACATGAACACTTTCATATGAGAGGTCTGGTTCATTCTTGGAGCTCCCGTATCTATCAAGTTGTTCTGACTTTTGATTAAAAATCTAGGATATGTATCATTTTCTACGACTGCTTTTCTCTAGAATCGCAGAATCCTGGTGCTGTCTTCAGCAAACTCCCATTAAAAAAAAAAAAAAAAAAAGGCCCAACTTGGCTATTCTCAGAAATGCAGAACAGATAACTTAGGCATCATGACACAGAGTTATGTAATAATATACCCTCAGACTTAGAGGGGAAAGTTATCTGTTAAATTGGGAGAAAAGATGGAAGGGAAATGAACACACCATTTTTGTTTGATTTTAATTTAGATGTTCTTTCCTAGCATAGATTAAAATTGACAAAAGTTATGTTTTATCCTACTAGGTAGCAGCATGAAAGCCAGATTTAAGTAGGACTGCTTTAGGAATGTTCTGTCAAATTTCAAAGCTCTGAAGTGCAGTATGATGCTGCAGTAGAGGTTTAATAGCTCAGACTGCTTGCTATGCACTCAATAAATATGACAACAATTGATTAAACCACAGAGGCAGTTTAAAGATTAAATACCACATACATCTATGTCCTATCAGTAACAAACAGCTGTTTATTTTATCAAAAATCACCAACTTCAGCATCAATATGATGACCACAAAATATATGTCATTGTCGGAAAACTTCATATTAGTTTCTCAGTTTAAAAATGGGTCTGCGTAATAATCTGATACAAATTTTTCAGCTTCCCCTTAGATGCCCATAAATGGAGAGAAGAAAATTGTTTTATATAATGATGACAATACAACTCACTACACCTCCGGTTGAAAATAAGTCAGAGAAGTCATGGAGCTACATTCACAAACCTAACTGAAGTATATTTTCAGCCGTATTCTGTAAAATAAAGCAAACTTCCTGTTCTTAGAGGGAGGTAGGAAGTGCCTCCAGTCCACAATCAACTTCTTGATTAGAAAGCAGCAGAGCTGCACTCATCAGTATGGCTGCATTTTGATGTTAGTCAGAATACTCTACATGAATTTCTTAATTATTATCAAAATATTTTTAGAAATTAGACTAGAATTTGCACAATGCAATTTGTTTTCTAGTTGTAGCCATGAGCTGTACAATCTGACAAGATTGCTAAGAACACTTATCAAAGATTATAGATCACATATGTGTGTGTCCTGGGTGCAAATCACAGCTGTACACAAAGAATAGTTTAACAATAAACAACATTGGGGGACAGTGAAAAAAAACCTGCAGCACAGACTTTGGAAAGGATAGAAAACCTAACACTTCCTTCAGTTCAACTCTCAAGCAACAGCTGGCTAAGTGGGCTCAGTTCTAGAACCTGCACAGACACAAAATTAAAAACTGTTACCACTGGAACAGAGGAGGAAATTCACTCACAGCCAAGACTTCCCTCCAAAACCAGAACTTGGATGCTACAGGTTGAGGAACAGGAAACACACCTATCCAATAGACAGCACAATTTATGAATGAGAGTTTGTCTGCCATAAGTGAAGAACCAGGGATTCGAATTTTCTTGTATCCTTTTGATTAGTTTTCCAAAGTTCACTTGGACTTGCCTTTCTGCATTTTCTTCCATTTCTTTGAATTTCTTTATCATGCTATTTTTAAACTCTATCTGATAGGAAGATTTTCTGTATCTTTGTGTTTGGATTCTGGAGAATTGTTTTATCTTTGTAGTGTATTATTCCCTTGAGTTATCAGCAAGACTCAAGTGGCCATGTGTTATTTATTTTGCCCACCCATTTTGCTGTTTCAGATATTAGAGATTTGAACTACTCCTACCTTTCCAGTAGGTGGCTCTGTGGGTTTCAGATGATTTGGACTTCATATATTCCCAATGTTGCCATAGGCTCTTGTCCCTCTCCCTCACCCTGCCCTGAAGGTGATCAAAACAAAGGATGATCTAAACAAGAGCTGAATTTTAAATATTTAGTCAGCTACCTGTTAGCTGGTTTTTAATTGGACTGGTTATCTAGTCACCAATGCTGCAGTCAAGCAGCCACCCACGTGTTATTTAAATGTATTTAGTTGTTAAATGTGCTACCCACCAATAATGATACAGACATTTATGAAAACTGTGCAGCTCTAATTAACTCCACGTCTCTTTAGTCCTCTTCACAGTCACACTCCATAACACCATTGTCAACAGCTGAGGTTTTTACCTCCTCAATCCATAAAAATCTGAGTAGTTTTGCCTCCATAGGAGTTACACTTTTCAAGTTTTCCAGGAAACTCAACATCAATAAATCCAGTGTAAATTTTTGGCTTTCATTTATTAAACTTTTATCACAGTCGAAAGTCTCATTTTAAAAATCTTATCTTTTGGTTTCTATGACACATCAGCCTTCAGCCTTTTTTACTTAGTTCCCTAAAACAATATTTTGTTCCTTTTGTTCTGTCTTTTCTTACTCCATTAAATATTGGAATGACTCAAATCTTTTTTTTACTCAATCTACATCCTTTCCCTGAGCAATATGCACCACTCTATTGGCTTAAATTATGATGAGTTTAGCCTATGAATTGTAATCATATCAAACCTAGTCTAAGATTCATTTCTGAGTTCCTGAACTATGAAAGCAATTATTTTCAGCTCACTGTATAAATGACACCAAAACACAGTAGTTTTATAATTAAATTCAAGATTTCTCCATTCCCAACTTCCCCCACATCTAATTTCTCCTTTCACACTTTTTGGTCTATGTGGCCTGCATGCTTGCCAAGGTTTTAAAGAAATCATGACATCAAAGTTTGGTTAATAACTTACCATTCCAATCATTCACCAATTCTTCCAGTTTCCCTCACAAAATGTTTTTGAATCTATTCAGAGTATTTTCATCTCTGTTCCACATTTTCTAGCCTCTGAACTCCCCTCCCACTGACTCACATCTAGTTGGTTCTTCATGTGTTAAGTGAAAGTTATATTTATGCTTAAAGAAAAAGCAGTTAATTCCTAGGAAGTCTTTCAGGTGTTTGGGGGTACAATGCATCGATTTCAATTTGGATAAAAAGTGAAACCTTTAACATGGCTAAATAAATCTGATTCTTATACTGCATTCTCATACTTCGTCCTCTAGACATTAAAACAATTTCCATTTCTTAAACTCACTGCTACAGCTAGAAAAATCCTTCCCCTCCCAAAATGTTCACATCCTAATGCCTAAAATTTGTGAATATATTTTCTTACATGGTAAAAGAAAATTTACAAATATGACTGAGTTAAGACTTTTAGATGGGAAAGTTATCCTGCGTTATCCCAGCAGACAGTGTGTAATCACAAGGGTCCTTGTAAATATGAGTGAGGCAGGAGAGCCACAGAAGTTGTATGTACAAAGCTACTGAGTGTGTAGAATCTCACACAGAAACAATAGCTATAGTTCCTATATTCACCATGATCTTTTTGCCTCAAATTATTTACATATGATATGCCCCTTTCCAGGAAATTTATGGTCCTCTTAAACTAACCAATTTCTGTTTGTGTTTTCTTTTTATGTATCAGATAAAATATCATTTCCTACAGAAAACTTTCTGTCATATGTATAGACATTGGTCCCTGTATTAATATTCTACTTATTACTCACTTACTGGCTTAAAGCAAGATAAAATTATTAACTTACAGTTCTGTAGAGCAGAACTCCAAACTCTGTCTCAGTGGCTAAAATGACTTGTTAGCCGAGTTGGTTCCCACTGGAGCCTCCAGGGAACAGTATGAGTCCTTGCTTTCCCCCAGCTTCTAGAGGTCATTTGCTTCCTTAGCTCATGACTCTTTCCTCCCTTTACTTCAGCCTTTGCTTCCATGGTCATATCTTCTCCAGTAATTCAACTCCTGTTATAAGGGAGTGATTATGTTAAAACTACTTAGATAATTTGATCTCAGATTTCTTAATCACATCTACAAAATCTACTTTGCCATAAAAGGTAATGTTCATACATAATGGGAATTAGGGTATGGACATCTTTGGGGATGGTCATTATTCATCCTGTCATAGCCTCCTGTTATATACTTCAGGTATCTGTAAGCTGTATGTATGTATACAACTTAAGTATATCTACAGATACATAAGTTGTATCTGTAAATATCTGTAAATAGCTTTAGAAAAAAATATCTGTAAATAGCTTTAGAAACAAGAACAACTGGTGAGTCTTTGCATAATCAAATTTACCCATTTGTAATCCCTTGCTTAATATTTACTTTCCTTCTTGACTGTATTCTTTATGAGTATGTTGACAAAAACATATATTCCTGGCCTATAACAGATCATATATTTTTCAATATATTTCTGCATTTTGCAGTCCTGAAAATATGTTCCAGTGGGAAAAAAATAAGCATTTTAAGTATATTTTATGAAATCTGTGTTCCTAGATGACTCCTATCACTTTCACATTTTCAGAATTGTGTTTACCTTATGGAATTAGTCATTGAGAGAAAAACAAATAGGTAAAGCCATGTCATATATAAACTTAACCCTGAGAAAATTCTCAAGCTATCAGACATGAGTTTAAAGTAAGGGTAGTTTTTAGGATACTAAAGTAGGCTTCTGGTGGCTAGTTTTTATTTTTTTAATTCATAGAAGTTGATGAGAGTAGGAGTAAAAGAAGAGTACAGAATTAGGACAGAATATCAGAGAATGCTATAGGACAGGACATTTCAAGCTATAATTAATGAAGTACTAGTTTTATTTTCAAATTAACAGTATGTCATAGTTAAAGAGCACTGTAAAATATTACTATATATAATGTAAATTACTAAAAACAAAGAAAATGAAAATCTATGTGTGAAAGAAGAGACTAATGTTTCACATAGGGAAAAAAAATTGCAAAAGCCATACATATTGTTCACTGTTTTAAAGTGATTATACAGAGAATCAGTTACACTCTTACCTCTCTTTTTTCATACTATACATTAACAAAAAGTTATTAGTGAAATGGATATTGTCCATGTTAAATTTCCTTACACACACTTTGATGAATACCATACATATCAATACTGAAAGTATTTAATGTGACAAATGAGCTTTCTTCTTGCCTGCTAATTTATCTTATCTAGGTGAGATTGATGATAGTGCATAGGATAATACATATCTACATGGTGTTTATATTTCATTTTAATAGCATAGATAGAGAAACCAGTCTCAAAGAGGTTTTTGAGCACAATGGAAGATAAAATTTAAAATGATTATAGCCAAACTTAGGATGTGCATTTTTAACTGTTATCAAAGATTACTCCCTATTGCAATAATATTTCTTTCTCTAATGCAATGGTCATTTGTTCCTTCTGTAATTGTCCTTTTGATAAAGTTTTTATTTATTTAAGCTTATATTTTATTTTATACTGTCATTTTACAATATTTAGAAAAGCTTTTTTCCTCAAGAAAGTAGTTCAGCAAAGAATCCTTCATCAACCATAAATTAGGAGTGAAAATAAATAATATAAATGTCATACTTCCTTATTTTATACAATAGTGTTAAAAAGCCAGCCTTATTTAAAACACCAAATGATGTATAAATCAAAAGACACACAAAACAAATGATGTTTCTATGATTTACACATACTTTTGAGTTATACTATGTAACTTTAAAACACAACATGTTATATTGTGATCCTGTTGTACATAGCATCTCACTCCAAGTCAATTTACTGCACAAGATGAACTTCACCAACACTTGTCCACGCTTACTTATGAAACAAGTCCACTGATCACATGTTTGTACACACTAGATTGTGAACTTCCTATACAAAATTCAAATTTTTCTTCTCAATTTCTGCATTTATCTTCTCACGGAGCTGTAACAATTACTTTACAGGTGAGTTCTATGGGTTGTGGGGGTTGTAGAACTCACTATGGACTCATAGAACTTGGGATTTGGTGCTAAGGCAGTACCTGACACCAGAGGTGATTTCACCACCTATCACAAAAGTAGCTAGATTTTGGAATAAGAGCTCCCTGTCATTCAATTGATCCTCCACTCTGTTACACCCATTGTGAAGTGTGGAGTCTTCAGGCACAGGCAGGCAGTTAGTGAGATGTCAGCCGTGAGGTTAGACATTAAAAATACTCCTAGCTTTAATAATGGCAAAAGAAATTGGCTAAGGATTTATTACTCTCAGATTTTTTTTTTTAAAGATTTATTTTTTTTATTTATACATACAAGTTGGGGTACAGGCAGAGGCGTGGGAAGGTGAGAGGGTTCACCAGAGACAGAGTGGGGAGCAGAACAAGCAGATCAGAAATACACTGCTGAGGGGAGCAGCGGGCAAGGCAGGAGAGGTCTGCCCCACCATGTGGGATTCTCCCCGGCCGGGCGTCGAACTCGCGTCGCCGCTGCCAACAGCTCCACAGCGTAGCGCTTAACCGCTACGCCATCAGGGAGGCCCTATTACTCTCAGATTTTAAGATGACACATTTTAAAACTAAATTTAAAGATAAGAAAGGAGTGAATATGTATCCTGTATCTTTGCAGATCACTGAATAAATTTGACAATCACTCTATGTTAGGTTTAATTCTAGAATTATTTTGCACTTTCTCTTACCATATTTTAATGATTTTTAAATTCATTTATCACATTGGTGTGTTTGCTCAACAAATGAAAATATAATCAAATGAAAAGAAATTAGTCAAAATATCAATTGTAAAGTATTTGCTATCATCAACTTAAAAAATTCTACCCTCTAGAGGCAGAGTATCTGTGAGGCAACATGTCTTGTTGCCACCAGCTGGCAGGCATAGTGTTGGTTGCCTTGCCTGTCTCAGGGTGCCCCAGGTAAAAATATCAGTAGTGCTGACACTGGCAAGCAAACCGAAGTGAAATGAAGGTCTCAAAGGGTCCCAGATGTCAGCCACAGCCTCTGACTCCACTAAACGATGTCTGTGAGAGACAGGTTGCTTAAGAGTTCACAGAACCTGAAGTAATTTACCTTGTACATGTCAAGTGCATTTTCCTGATCCAAAAAAGCATCATGCTTTCAACTCACTGTGACCTCAGATGAGGTTTGCTACCTGGGTGGAAAATTTCAATTTGAATCTGAAGTTCCTAATACCTACAACATTGCGAATTAGTTGTAGTGAAATAGTTGACCAGGATGTGGCACCCCAACATTGGGCAAAACAATGTCTAAATTTTCTGAGAGAACATTCGATTGAATGCATTGTCTCAACTCCCACAAGGACATTAAAGGGTGGTATATGAAGATTAAACTCTTTGTTTACTGATCTTTTGAATTTTTATGATCTACAGAATATTGTATGCTGAAGCAACAGAGCATCACTGCAGGGCAAGGAGGACTTCCAGACTAGAGTGGAAAACAGGAAGCATTTCACTAGGTGACAACAGGAAGAGACTGAAGGACTATGGATAGTGTGTTTCAAGTTTGTCTCTAACTTAAACCGAAAGAGACCTGGCCCTCCCCAGTTATCTAGTTCCATCTTAGTCACTCCAGTCTTCCAAGTCCTGTGACCCTATTGTCTGAGTAAGAATCTCTTCACAACTGCTCAGTATAGATGGAGATTCCACATAAATAAAGCAAGTATATGTGTTTGGGGTTCTAAAAAGTGGTCTGCTTGCCTTAACATGTCTACTGGTTTGAAAATGCACTGCTGTCGATGACATTCCTGAGAAGTTGTAATCAGCTCAGAACTGGGACTAGAGCTTACTTCTTCCCCATTTCCAGACAAAATCAGTTAGTTTCCTGCACCAGCGATGCTAATGCGCTCTGTGCAGCTCACAGATGGGGAGGAGTGGTAAGAAACCTTCTTCTGGGAAGATACACCTACCCAGACTGAAGTTATTCACTTTAGATCCCTTACTAAAATGCTTATTTTATTTCATGCAAGTATATCTTGGAACATATTTTTAATTTGAAAAATTTAGGTTCTCATTTAGTTTGTATTTTCATTATCACAGATAGAAAGATGTTGGATCAAGCAACCACTGAAGAGAAATATGAAGAAAATGTGAAAGACAAAAAAAAAAATTCTGGAGCTTCATGGTGGCGCAAGGGGTTAAGTCTCAGCACTAAGAAGCTATCTGCAGCCATTGTAGCACTAGTTCGATCCCTGGCCAGGGATCTAACCCACATGGCACAGCAGACCTCTCCTGACTTGCCCTCTGCTCCCCTCAGCAGTGTATGTCAGTCAATCCACCTGTTCTGTTCCCTATTCTGTCTCTGCTGAATCCTCTCACACCACATACACCTCTGGCCTACACCCCAGCTCTTGTGTACATAAATAAATAAACCTTTTAAAAAATGAGAGAAATTCTGATATCTAATCCTCAACTTCAAGCATTTTGTTGTTTTATCTCTGGACAATAAATTCAAGTAATTCAACAAACTCAATATTTATGGTTGATATGCTATTAAGAAAATTATTTGAAACATCTGACTGTTTTTTAGGACAATATTGGTATGTGGACAGAATGTTTTAACATCAACAAGAATTTCAGAAAGTCATGTAAGTGCCTTACCCAGACTGCACAGAAAGAATACAATAATATGGAAAAGCAGGTTCTGGAACTCGCTGCTAACTTTTCCAGTATTCAATAGATCTAGTGACCAGAATGAAGCTGAATTAACATGCTTTACTATTTCCTGGTATATGGCATCAAAGTCAGAAAGCATATCAATGTTCCCAAAATATTTACTGTGAATTAAGTTGTGTATAGTTAGTATTAAAGAGCATCAGACTGGTTCACAGAGTAGCGACTTTCCTCCCTCCCACAAGGCCACAACCACAAAGAATTTACAACAAAATAAGTGAAAACCAAATGAAAAATAACATATCCTTAGCATGGCTTCATCATTGATAAACAGAATTAAAAAATATCAATTCAATTATAATTTCCTCATATCTGTACTATGTATCAGCCAAAAATGTATTCATAATCTTCAGTTTCATCCAACCATTGAGCAAAATATTTGTAGGTACCTACAATCATAGTAGTTGTTCTCCTTATGTTAACACATAATTAGTATTATGCATTAACCTAAAATATCAGATTTTAAAATAACTTCTATTTTCTCTTTCAGCATAATATTTGCCATTAATATTGCAGTTGGTCATGTAATTTTCCAAGCTGTATTTGGCAAGAGAGTGAAATATTAGGTACTTTCCCTAATTTTGCTCTCTTCCATACATTAGCAATAAAATTAACCAACTTTACTTCATGAAAATCATTTCATCCATGTTATAAAAACATGTCCCTTAGTATACTGAATCAATGGCTTTAAAATTGGGACCCTATGTTCACAGATACCTTAGGTTGAATGGTAATTTCCAATTTACTCTTTCTAGAACCTCCCACCCTGCTATGAAAAAGTACCTCCAGCACCTCTCCCACTACAACTCTACCAGGCAACCTGGTATGTAAGTTCCCAGACTTATAGGACAGTGGGTAAGTCACCACCCTTTAGACATGATGAGATATCTGGGAGTGGACAGAAGAAAGAAAAAAAAAAAAAACAGTGTCTCTAAGTTGCAGGGCAGTTTTATTGCAACTGAATTTATGTATAGTGAGTTCAATGCCCAGCCAAGGAGATTCCCACATGGCACAGCAGATCTCTCCTGCCTCTCCTGCTGCTCCCCTCAGCAGTGTATTTCGACTGATCTGTCTGTTCTGCAGCCCACTCTGTCTCTGTTTAACCCTCTCACTAACCCACATCTCTGGCCTGAACCCCAGCTTGTATGCAAAATAAATAAATCTAAAAAAAAATTCATATCAAATGCTGCAGTTTATCTGTAGGTGGATCTTTCCATTGCAAACAAAAACAGCAGCAATTAATCAAGCTCTACACAGATTCCTAATGCCTTAAAATGAAAATATTTTTGCCTACGACTCAAACAAGCTCAGAGACTTTTAAGCTTTTCTTCTAATCTTTTTCTTTCTCGGACCTCACTTCCACGCTGTGATCTCCCTACTTCTCTCTTGCTTCTTTGCTCTTTTCTCCCTTTTGTGATCTCAGAATTGTTGATGAGTCTGTAGTGGGTGATTTTCCTTAAACATGTGGTGCAGGAGAGTGAGCTATTTCTCAAGGTACAAGAGGGAAGCTTCACAGGAAGCAGAAGGAATAGACACATCAATTAATCCTTCAAGAAACTGTTCTGCCAGATGTTTATGCCCCTGTTTGACAAGGTTTTATAACTGCAAATGAAATGGGGAACAGTGGTGAATTAATGTCCAGTAAAATATAATGCATTTTTTTTAGATATTCATAAATGGGCTTCCTATTTACACTTTTCTTTTTCTGCCACATATGTGAAGTCATGACACTTGAAGATTTATGTGCTTCAGCATGTATAAATTTGCATTCCACATTCAACCAGAGACCAGTTCACTCCTTATTTATGATGTTGTTTTGGGTTATACTATTTATATTATTCTTTTCATCACTTTTTTGTGCTTCAGTGAACCACATTTTAGTCATGGGTCCATTTTTGAGAATTGGGGATATAAAGGAGCACAAGCATAAAAACAAAAGCACAAATTTAATAATGTTAACAGTAGCATGAAATGGCAAGAAAACATATTAGGTGAGACAAACTGTATCCTATTAGCTAAATATTTGCAGGCAAACAAACCAAGAGGTCCTAAAAACACATGTATAACTTTAAAAGACATAATTATCATTAGTTGTATGAGTAATAGATTTATTTGCAAATAAAAAGCTTATGTTTCAGATTAATTTGACGCTGTGAATGAAACAGTTTCATGGATTTTGGATTTTTCCTCTTGAAACTGAAAAACTGCCTCCACTGTGGCCACAAACCAGACTTTAATAAGCACTGCTCTGGCTGTCAAAGCAACCTACCTTTTTTTCACATGTCTTGACTCTAAATTCATTATATATTACCTTTTTTTCTTTTCCCTCTAAGACATTATATGTGTACGCATAGACACACACATAATAATTAGGAAATAAATTAGAAAGACCTCTGTGTTTTGACCCCTTATCATAATTTAAAGCAATTAATAAAGAGCAAAGGAACATAAAAACTTATCTTGACCTTACAGTGCTTATCTCTCAGAAGTCAGATAAAACACAGCAGCATCTTCTTTTGTTCACAACTTACATCTCCTACACAGAATATGCAATGATGCATCTTTACTAAAGAGGGATACTGTGTTATCTTCAGACCACAAAGAATCTGAAGGAAAGACTGACACTACCAGAAAAATAATATTGCTGACTACAATAATAATGATATTTCATACCTAGTTAGAAAAAAAGTCTGGGAAAATACAAAACTCCAAAATTCTCTGATACATATGCAATGCTATGGTGAACAAACATATGGGTTTCTATAGAAAAATGCAATTGTAAGTAAATATTTAGCAAATTAATTTTGTTGCAACAATAACTACTTGTACACTTAATATCAATAAACTGATTGGTTCAAATAAGCTTCAATATTCATCCCTTTACTATCCTTTTACTATTCCTTGCAGATATAAAAATCAAATGGGAAAATGTTCAAGAAATTAATTTAAAACCTGAAAACAAATGCATAAAGTTTTGACAAAAATTGGCCATTGTTCAATAAATGACTGTAAGATGGCAGTTGAAAATAAATTATTATACTGATTAATCCATAATTTATTATTTCTCAGACTGTTACCAGAACGAAGCTGCTTTAGCAGTGGGAGCCTGCAGGAGTGGTGGGGCCTCTTACCCCGCTGCTCCAGAGCAGTTGTGGCAGTTGCTCCTGCCCAGTAACTGCCATTTTGAAGGGACCAATCAGGTGCTAGGAGCTGATGGGTGTGTCCAGTCAGCTCCAGCATTGAAAAATGGTCCAATCAGACTTGTGGATGGTACTCGGGGAGAGGATATAAGCCAGGATTGGAGGGACCTGAAGGAAGAAGAGGGAAAAAGAGAAGAACAGAAGGAGAAGGGGGGGAAAGAGAAGAACAATAGAAGACGACGAGGACACCAGCCCCCCAGGAGAAGAAAGACAATGGTTCCAGGCTCCGAAGAGAGAAGAAAGAAGTCTGTTCCTGGCCTCCGAGGAAAAAAGAAGAAAAGAAGCATCAGCAGCTGCCCTCCGAGAAGGAAGAGAAGCCTAAGGACTCTGCAGAGACTGGGCCTCCGGTCCTGTCTCTGACGTAGCCTTAAAGGAGCCCCAGAGGCCCTGGGCCTGGTGTCTCAGAGACCTGTTTGTGGGTCTAACCCAGCACCTGCCAAGAAGCTACCGTCCCCAATGCATTCTGGGGGAGGTGGCCGCCACTTGAGGAAGCAGTGAGCTCCGTTTCCCCCGTTTGCACAATAAACCCCATGTTTGTTGTTCCTGTAGCCTGGAGTCTTTTGCAACTGTGCGCGCGGGTGAGAACCCACAGAGAGTGACCTGTCCTCTCAGCAGGTGCTGTCCTTTGTCGTATTTGTCCTTTTGGAGCTTTTTGGTGGCTCTTGCCTCAGAGCCTGGGCATTTGTGCCCTGTCCACCCTGATTTCAAGACCAAGTTCATATATATATATATCTTGGTCTTTCAGCATATACATATATATATATATATATATATACATATATATATATTTATATATATGTATACACACACACACACACACACACACATATACGTATATCCACACACACACACATATGCTGAAAGCAGAATATACAAGTATTTTAGTAGCATTAACATGTAATCATATATAGATCTTTACATATGTATGAATTAAATGATATTATAGATTGATTCAGTCAGCACATAACCAATTCATACGAACTAAAACCATTCTAGAGAAACAATGCTTAGTTCTGACTCCTAGTCTCACTGTATGTTGACTATTGAATACAGGCACTCAAATTTATAGAAGGCAGTGAAAAGGACAGCATTTACTTGAATTCTCAGCACTTTGGTCTATATTTTATCATTATTTTTTTTAAAGATTTATTTATTTATTTTTAATTTATACATACAAGTTGGGGTACAGGCCAGAGGCGTGGGGCGGCGAGAGGGTTCACCAGAGACAGAGTGGGGAGCAGAACAGGCAGATCAGAAGCACACTGCTGAGGGGAGCAGCGGGCAAGGCAGGAGAGGTCTGCCGCACCATGTGGGATTCTCCCCAGCCAGGCGTCGAACTCGCGTCGCCGCTGCCAACAGCTCCACAGCGCAGCGCTTAACCTCTGCGCCACCGGGGAGGCCCTTTATCATTATTTTTAAAAGTCATGTTGAGTGAGATACTTTATCCAGTAGAGTTTATGGAGGATCAATTATGTACCATAAAATGAAATGAGACAAAGGAGTAAAAATTTTGAAGAAATACCTTTATAGAAGAAATAGTGCAGTGAATCTTGGGTCGCTACATATACAATGTTAGCAATATGCATAACTTCTAACATCAGTGTCAGATCAGCTCTAAGTGAAATTTGCTTTCCAGTGATGAATATCGAGGCATATTCCTGTAATATGTTATAATGAAGAAAGTTTGCCAAAAATGTTTTTGTTTCAAGACAAACTAAGATCAGTTGTAAACTTTTTAATGTATTTTTTTTAAATCCATCTGGGGCCTGCTATGAGCTTTCTAGCAGCTCATCTTTTATACTGACAAAACTAAAAATTCTAAATTTGATTATGACATGAAAATGATGTCATCTATGTTAAAAGTTCACCATTATGACAACTATATTTCACTTATCTGAGTAGAGGGCCACATTTTAAACTTCTTGCCTATTATTTTGAAGAACTAGAGGATTCCAAAGGCAGTCCAGCCAAAGAGTAGATCTGAAAAGGTGAATTAGTTTTGGAAATGTTTAAAAATGGCATGGAAGGAAAAAATGGGGGTTGTTTTATAAGGCAACCAAATATAAATATAAATTCTGGTATAAGGGTGAGATAGATAGATAAATATATATATATATACATATATATATATAGTATATCTTATATAGATACTTGGAGTAGCTTTAAGTGGTTCTAATATCTACTAAGGTTACTAGATATGTGCAATATGATCATTTTTGTAACTTGATAGTTGGCAAAGTACTTTAAAGTCACTTACTAGCATCCTTTACATTATAAGAATATTTATAAAGGAAATGAACATGGTGAGTTACAGATTAGAAACTGTCACTCTGACAGTCAGCTAAAGGCTGGAATCCAATCATTACTTCATGATATAAAGAAAATCTAAGGACATTTAGACTCAAAAATAATGATTTTAAAATAAAGAAAAATCGTTGAGATATTAAAATACGGTTATAAGAAAGCAATAAGCCAAAGGTTAAAAAACTGATCAACACAAATGAAACAAAGTTTAGAAAGGCAAATTTTGTGTTTTTTTTCAGAGTGTTAATTTCTTAAGCCAAACTTCTCTAAAAGGAGAATGTTTTCATAAATTTTTCCTTAAGAACCTTAAACCCATGCTTTAAAATCATGGTAGGCAGTAAGATAAGAATAAAGAATATAAGTTTGCTATTGTCTTAATTTTAATCTAAAATTCAATATATATTGGCTGGGTGAGCAATGGCAACTTATTTAACCTTATAAACGGAACTTTTCTCTTAAAATAAGTATTCATCTATCAGAATTGTGCTGGGAGTTAAATAAAAAGATCAGAATTTACTGTCTGATATAGAATGTTGCATATAATAGGCATGTTCCTTTCTACCTATCCTGTTTTATTAACCTAAAATTCTGTGAATTATGGAGTCAGATTACCAAGTGTATAATCTAAAGATTATTGCTTTTAGGTCTTTCTAGCTAAATAAATTGGGCTAGAAACTCTGTTTCTCCATGTATAAAATTAGGGTTCTAAAATATGCTTTGTTTTCTCACCATTTCTTGTTACAATTAAAAGGCACAGTCACAAAAAGAACTACAGTCATGGACAGAGAAGGAATCAACACTTTAGTGTGTTTATAGAATTATAGCTATTTTGCTTGCAGTATCGATTTTCATTATTGCAATGCCGTGAGGGGAGAAAATGCAGAAAGAGTTAACATCTTGGTCAAAGTCATCCAACTATTAAGTCACAGAGCAACGAGTCAGTCCAGGTATGCTTACATACCCACTCCACACACCTTACTTAGTACTAAGGGCATTAGTAAAAGGGTGTGGCTGATCCTAAAGAATTGTGAAGAGAAAGATGAAGAATAGGCTCATAGATGTTATTAGCAATTATCGAAGTGGCTGCTCCTTTAGCAGTACAAAATAACACTACACTGACTAGAAGGAGTAATAGGTAATAAGTAAACAAATCACATAGGAAAGGAAATTATTAAATAAAATACGACTGTCAAATGTACATGTCTAATAACACATTTTTTCTGTTTTTATAAACTGACAGTGAGAAAAGGAAGAAAAATCCATAATAATTCATCATATATTCTAGTACACTTCAACCAAAGATTAAAGGAACCATGCCAGTTGCTGAGACTGCAGACAGAGAACAAAGAAGTCCTCTACGAGCCCCATGGGTTTACAGAAGTCTATCAATCACTCTGTCAGTCTTCCGGATTATTATTCAAGTTGCTGTCCCCAATTTTGTGGGATATATCAGACCAGCTCCAGCTCCATAGGTATTTTTTTTTCCCTTGGTAGTATTGGAATTTGTTCCTTTTGTTATTCTTAAGGTTAATAGTGTGCTTCTCAAAATCTTTGAAAATGGTGGCAGGAAACTCAATCATTAACTCACTCTCTCTGAATGCATGTATGTCAGTCTACTGAATTCACAAGCTGTTATCTTATTGTTAAGATGACAAATCAAACATAGACAATAGTTATTTAGTGCTGGTTATGTTAACTGTGAATATCATGCTTCCTTATGCTTTCATTAACTACTTTCTATATGCCTTTGTTTATTTCAAGGATCTTCAAGGACAAGGAAAAACATTTCTATATGTTTCCAAGTTACTATAAAAATTTGGCAGCTTCTAGTTATTTGGTCAATGAAGAAAAACAGAGTGGGAATTTTAACTAAATACTTGCCAAACTTCAAGCAACCAGCAAAACAAATTAGATATCAAGGTCTGTTTTGTTGATTGAATGTGTGTGTGTGCGTGTGTGTGTGTGTGTGTGTGTGTGTGTGTAGTAACACAAGAATGGCTTTTACACATATTTCAAAGGAAGTTTATTCTTTCAAACAGCAAACCTATATTGTGTCTGGGCTTAAGACATTAGTTTTAGCTTGAATGATATACGTACAAAGAAGACCAAGAGCCTGACTTTAAGTTTAAAAAAATGATCAAAATAAAGACATTGGTTAATGTTAATATGAAAAGCACAAAAGATATGGGAACACTTTCCAGACTGCTAGATTAGGAATGCTTCTGAAAGATATGAGAACTAAACAAAATATTAAAGATTAGTAGACATTACTTAAGTGAAGAGGAAGCGAAGAACACTGCAGGTAGTGGGGTCATAGGTGCAGAAAGAATAGTTTATGAGAGCTCCATAAGCATTTTCCATATTTGCAGCTACAACTTAATTTTCATGGGAACAGGATTGCCATCCCTTTTGCTCACAGATGCATCTCAATTATCCTGAACAGTGCCTGATACATAGTAACTGTTGGTTAAAAGAATGATTAAATTATGAGTTATAAAATGCATGTCAAGAGACAGAAATTGGAGTTCAGAACATATCTTCAGTTGTTTTATAATGAACCTCTTTGGTCTACCTTTTCTCCTTTAGGTCCATTACAACTCTGCAATATCTCAAGATAACATATTGTTCCTTCTCAATAATCGACACACCTATTCATACTTGTTCTCATAATATGGAATTTTCTTGATGCAATTTCCTATCCTTATCTCCCTATGTTCATTTACCTTGGGATATAACTGCTGATAGGAGTTAATTTAATTTGCCTTATTTATTTATTTATTTATTTATTTATTTATTTATTTTATGGAGAAAACCTCTCCAGATGCATTTTCATTCAGTCAAGGCACAATGAACAAACCATTTCTTATATGGTTGGGAGTTAAAAACATGCACTCATATCCTGTCTGACATGGGTCAAGCCTACACTTTTGAAATAATTATCTTTAAACTGCTTAAATCACAGGTTTGAGTAAACATTAAAATAAAGAGCAACATGAAAAAGTCTGGTAAAACTTAAGGTCTCACAGAACTGCAAGGGATTTATTAAGGACTACAAAGTCTTGAAACCAAGAACTTAAATAATATCAAAATACCACATATTGTTATGACTGTAGTGGTATAACATGTTTGTAAAGCATGGATAAACATTTTTGGCAGCTATCAAATCACATCAGTAGGCAGCTTCCTTTTCCATCTTGAAAGTGGCATTTAACTAAAACCACAGGGATACTGAAGATGGATCTAAATTTCTTTATTCTTTAATTTCAAGTTTGAAAGGAATAGTTCTCTTATTATATAAACAATTTTCCAGTTAATCTTCACAACTAATGTTACAGCACAGCAATCATCATCATCCACACTGTCTACATGAAGCAACCAAAAGCAAGTCCAATACGCTATGCCTGGCTCTATAATCTCTAAATTTTCTAGCAAATACTAATACAAATGCTGTTCATTATAACACAAATAAGCATATAATAACTACTCATTTTTTTATTTTTGCCTTCACTGAGAAATAGGTTAATACTAGCCCTATGGGCAAAATGGATAATTGTTTATGTGGATTATCCTTATCTCATTAATTTTATACTGATGTTTATCATTGTGTGTATATATACACATAGATAGCACAACTTACATATGCATGTATATAAAACATGTGTACATATACACACATATATATACTTACACACAATTAACATTCATTTCCTTCCTTTACTACCCATGTGGATGTTTGCATTATTTTTTATTTTTGTAAAATGTAATGCTAAATCGATCTTACATATAGTAAATTCAATTTTACCTGATCTGAAGTATGCTATCAAAATAAGAAATAGTCTTCAAACCAGAGGGATAGCAAATTTAATGCAAGACTTTTTAACATGTTAATTAACATAATTTGGTGGAGATATCCTTCTGAAGAGAATAGCTATGGTGACCTGGCACAACTGGAGAGGCAGGACATTAGTAAAAGGATACTTATGATCTACAAATAGCCTGGGGTTTGTGAGATTCTCAGAAAAGCAGCCCAGTACCTAAGTCACCATCATTTCTTACAGAAATATGGTCATGAATTCTCAAAACCATCATGTTGAGTCGCTGGTATCTGTGAGATGCCATGAATGTTACTTCGAGATTACAGACTAATCCCATTATGCTATAAAATACACCTTTTGCTATTTTTAAACACAATGATACCAGTAAAAATGACTGCATATGTTATTAATCACATTAAGTTTTCTTTATTATTTTTTTCCAGGTGGACAGTATGTTTTCTTCCTATTTTTAAAAACAACAAAGTGGAAAACCGGTGAATATTATAAGGACATACGGAAAATACATTGTTACTATGGCAATAAAAAAAGAGAACAAATGTCCAAATACTTCCTGGTGAAGGTCCATTTTTCTGTATGAAATTTTATAGTTTTCTACATTAAGTATAATTAAATATTCTTCATGTAATAGTTTGAGTTAAATATTTCCACTAATTTACATGCATAGTTACCTATTGCATCCTGGTAATATGGCATACAAACATGACTAAAATATATTTTCTGACCTCCTTTATACCAGTTTGGGAAAGTTGGTAAACTGATAAGCTCAACACGAAGCAGCAAGTGCTGCAATAGACATTTGTAGAGGAAGCAATGTACCTAACATGCTCCTCCTCTTCCTCTTCCTTTCTCTATTTATTTGTGAGAGTGAGAGAGGACTATATTAACAAATCCAGAGTTAAAGAGTCACCCAGTAATGTAAGCAAATGACATAAAAAAATATGCATAACTAGAACTTTGTAAAACAAAAATGTTGTGATTCCAAGACTGTATTCTGTTTCTCATAGATGCCATGATACAAATATTATTTTATTAGTTATTTATCCTCACAAGCTTTGCATCTTAAAATAACACACATATATAATCCCAGTTTTTGCAAGCTTGGCCTCCAGGCCTACTTAAGGTAGTTCCTCATTCATGCTACAAAATCTCAGCCAGAACAGGACACTTACCTGGACAGTCAATTGGAGAAAAATATGTTTCTCCCCTTACACAGCTATTAGTAGCATTTAAACCTCACAGTTGCAGAACTAAGTTTCAGGATTTTTCCTGGTTGTTGACAGGGACAGTCCTTAATCGCCTAGAGACCATATGCAGTTCTTTACCATGTGAAACTCACCAACATAGTCACTGTTTCTTAACAGCCAACAATGGAGAGAGTCTAATAGATGGGCACTATAATCTATGTAACACAACTGCATGCCCATAAACACACATCCTATCACCTGTTCTGTGTTCAGCTAATGAGAAACAAGTTGTCTATCTAAATTCAAGGGTAGTATATTACCCAAAGCAAAAAGGAATTGGGGTGATGGGGTCAACTTAAGAGTATCACATAGTTATTAAAAGAAGAAAAAAACATGAAATAAGTCCAATAAACATAATTTGAGATCATAGTGAAAAATAATAACAATACTTGTTGTACTGTATTTCATACTGATGAATCTTACCCCGTAAGTTGTATCAACTTTCTTAACAATAATGTAGAAATAGTAGACACGTGTATTAGTTATTAAGATAGATAGATGAGAGCTAGAGATAGAGAGAGAGACAGACAGACAGATTTATTTCAAGGAATCACTTCACATGATTTGAGGACTGACTAGTTCAGAATCTACAGGGTGCTCTTACAGGCTAGAGACCCAGGAAAGAACTGATGTTGCAAGTAAAGTCAAAGAGCAGTTTGCCTTCTGATTTCTTCCTATTTGGAGAAAATTCAGTCTTTTCTCTTTTTTTTTTTCCTTCAACATATGAGACCCACTCACATTATGGAGATAATCTGCTTTACTCAAAGTTCATCAATTTAAACGTAAATCTCATCCAAAAGCATTCTCAGAGAAAGCACATAATGTTTGAACAAACATCTGGTTATCTTGGCCCATTCAAGTTGACGTGTAAAATTAATTATCACAACATCTTCAAGATTTTTAATAAATGTTTTCAATATATTTTATAGTAATTCTACATATAATCACTAATTTTTGTTACATTCATTCATAATGCCTTACTAAGTAAAAATATTTATCACCACCCTCCTTTATAATTAGGGCATTGATAAATTCAAAATTTAAGTATTTTACCTAATATCACACTGCTTGGTTCCAGAGTTCTGCTTTTAAGAAGTTACTATCTTTCACATTCTGTTCCTGAAAATGCTGAAAATAGGCTGTAATTTGATTGTGCTAAGGGTGGTGGGACAGAAGACTTTAGAACTTTAAAATTGCTAGCTTAGTGATCATCATACTATCTCAGTAGCTTTTTGTTGTATCATCATCAAAAAGTTTCTATTTCCTTTAGAGTACTGTCAGTTTCATAGTGTTATATTCTATTTTGCATCCAACTAGCACTTATCAGATTATGTAAAACATAGTAGGTCTTATAGTAGGTCTTACAGTATGTATAAAATCCTGAAACTCTTAGTTCTGCAACTGTGAGGTTTAAATGCTACTAATAGCTTTGAATAACAAAGTCCAGCTTTGAATAACAAAGGTTATATTTATTATCATCCCAAACTCTAAAATGACTAGTTTTCTAATTACAGTTTCATATATTCTTATCTCCATTAAATCTTTCCCATATCATAATTAAACATTTTTGAGGTGTATAAGCTCTAGTAAGACAAGGAAACTGTCTCTTTTGATTACTATGTTATTCCCAGTGCCTATTACTGGAATTGACATAAAACAAGAGCACAATAAATATTTTGTGAATTAATAAGTATTTTGGAAATTGCATTATAATAAAAAGGAGGAATTATTAGGAAACTACAGTAATGCTAGAGACAACAAGAAGAGTTAAGAGATTTTTCATACAGTTCCAGCAAATATAGTTAACCCAGAAACTATATATATATATATATATTTTTTTTTTTTTTTTTAAATAAAGTGGGGAAATTTCATCATGTAGTTGAATACTTCAGTTGAATTTAAAGGAATACGGAAGGGATAAAGAGCAAAGATGGAAGCCTGGAAGAAATGTTACTAAGGTAGAAGGACTAAAAGCCCCCTAAAGATGTATCGATCCTCATCTCTAGAAGCTATAAACATCTTTATGTGGCAAAATGAATTTTGAAACATAATGTTCAGTATCTTGAAATGGGGGGAATACCTCTATTATCTGGGTGGATTCAACAAAATCACAAGGGTATTTAGTAAGAGAGATGCAAAAAGATAGTATTCAGGAGATATAAGAATAGAAGTAAGGTTTGGAGAAATGTACCTTAAATATTGAGAAAGGCCAAGAAGTGTAGGTAGACCCAAAACTCAAAAAGCAAGAAAATATTTTCACTTTCTAAAGTCTCCAGAAGAAACAGAGGGAAAAGTTTCTCGAACTTGATTTAAAAAATAGCAATTAAAAACCTTACAATTTGCATTATACTTAATGATGAGAAACTAGCTGCTTTTCCTCAAAGATTTGGAACAAGGCAAATATGAACCTTCTTATATTTCCTACTGAACATCATTCTGGAAATCCTTGCTAATACAATAAGAAAAGGAAATAAAAATCACACATATTGGAAGGAAAAAATTAAACTATCTTTGTTTGCAGATGGCATAATTTTCTATGTATAGAATACAAAGAGAAAATTACAAGCAAATAGTTATAATTACAATATACAAAATTACAATAGAAAGTCAAGGTGACTTTGGTTTAACAATGAGTTTTTAGATATAGCACCTAACAAATGATCTCTGAAGGTAAAAGTTGATAAGCTGTACTAGATTAAAGCTTCTGCTCTGCAAAGTTCTAAGAAGTCACCTCACCAAAGAAGATATACAGATAACAAATAAGCATATGAAATATTGGTTATTAGAAAGCTGCAAATTAAAATGACACTTAGACCTACTAAAATGGTTAAAATCCAAAACATTGACAATGCTAAATGCTGATGAGGATATGGGTTGACAGAACTATTAATTCATTGCTAGTGAAGATGCAAATGGCATAGGCACTTTGGAAGACAAATTTGCAGTTTTATTTTTTTACACTGTTACACAATTTTGCCATCTGATCATGCTTGTAGGTATTTACCCAAATAATTTGAAATTTTATATCATACAAAAACCTTGCACAGTTAACATTTATGGAAAGTTCTAGAAATAATTGTTAAATACTGGCTGCAACTAAGGTATCTTCCAATAGTGAATGGATAAACTCTGGTACATCCATGCAATGTTATAATAGTCTGTGAAAAAGCTACCATCTATCAATCCATGAAAAGACATGGAGGAAACTTAAATTCATATTGTCTAAAAAAAAAATCTGAAAAGATTACATACTACGTGATTTTAACTATACAATATATTGGTAAATGCAAAACTACAGAGAAAAGATCAATAGTTTCCGGGAGTTAGGGAGAAAGTAAGGAAAGGATGTATAAAGTAGTGGGTGTACCAGGTAATTTTAGGACACTGAAACTGTTCTATATGTTATTCTATTGGTGGATATGTGACTATGTATTTGTAAAAATTCACTGAATGATGCAACACAGAGAGAACCCAATGTAAACTATCAACCATAGTTAATGATAATATACTGATTCACCAACTGCAACAAATGAACCACATCAATACAAGATGGTAATAATAGAGAAAATTGTTGGCAGGGCTTGGGAAGAGAGAGAATGTAAGAATTCTCTGTACCTAGCGTTCATTTTTTTTTTCTATGAAAGTGACACTTATCTAAGAAATAAAATTTATGACTTTAAATAAAGTGTTTGGGAAAAGATTGCTAAAAGAAACAAACTTGCTGCCTAGTGTCCTACTGCCACTAGGCATAAAGAAGAAAAATCACAAATGGCTAATGTTCTACTTTTTTGCTTTGTTTATATTTCTATTCTGGTCTATTTCTCCAATTAAAAAAAATGTTCTCCAAAAGATATATTTTGGAACAGTTGTCAACTTATTAATAGAGGTAGCACTTCTGACATCAAGTGAGAATCAGTTCTATATTTCAAAAGCAGAACACAAAAAGGCTTGCATTCCTTAAGGACTCCACAAACAGCTTATTAACTTTTGCAGGCTACTTCAAAAAGCAGAAACAGGATTCAAGTACAAAAGCCTTGAAGAAAAAAAACATTTAGAAGGCCAGTTCCTATAATATGCTACACACATACACAAATTCTATTGAAGGCACTGTTAGTTTCTTTTATTCAATGGCAGATCTCAAGCATTCTACAGAGAAACAAATCTATTCCCAAAGCCAACAAGAACTGCCAAACAGAAGGTTAGATCTAAAGGTGAAGTTGACTTCGTTTTTATGAAGAGAACTACGGAAAACCAAAAAGCTTTTTCTTCTGAACACTTATCAAACAACTGTTCAAAACTCGTTGGGGTTATTATAGATGACACTTAAAGTCTGAATTTAAACACAGCATCTGAAAGTATAACATTACCTTTGTCCAAAGGGCATGTGTTATTTTCTTGGAGAGTATCCTCTATTAAAAGACTGAAAGCAAATAAAACATTTTTCCCCCAGAAGATGTTTCCAGTAATAAAATTACTACAAAATGTACTCCCTACTATTATTATACATTCAGAAATAATTAAGTTGTGTGAATATTTATATTATAAAAAATATATAGAAAAAGAACATAATAGAATTAAATGTCAATATATATTTTTTCATCTACATGAAATATTATTGGTAATTTCACATAGGTGCCAAAAATAGAGGATGATTATTTTTCAACATTATGATTTGCTTATAACAGGAGAGTATTTCATAGCTGCAATCCTTTATAAAAATTTGTATGTGTCAAATGAGTGGAAATTCAAAATATAGTGTAGGAGAAAGGGCTACTGTACTATGATTAAATGTATCCATGAAGACTTTGCTTAAAAAGACTGTAGGAAATGATTCCATGGTAATAATAACTTTTAAAAATAAATTTATTGTAAGGGCCTCCCTTGTGACACAAGGGGTTAAGTCTCAGCACTATAAAGCCAGCTGCAACTACTGCAGCATGAGTTCAATCCCTGGCCAGGGAGATTCCCACATGGCTCAGCAGACCTCTCCTGCCTCACCAGCAGTGTATTTCAGTTAATATGCCTGTTCTGCTCCCCAGTTTGTCTCCGGTGAATCCTCTTACCCCCCACACATCTGGACTATACCTTAGGTCTTGTATGCATAAATATTTTAAAAATTATATCATAAATGTCACGAAATGTATACAAGGAATCTACTTATAATTGTTGGTGGGGTTTTGTACCCTATCTGAGTTGGCAAGTCATAAGAAAGTATCTTCTTACCTCTGATTTCCAATAATATGTTCCTTTCCTCTCATGCTAACAGTACCTATAAAGTTAGCTCTTTCAAAAAAACCTTAACTAAGTAACTCTCTTGAAATTCACTTTTATATTTTTAGTGATGATTAGAGAGCTATAATATGAATTAAACTAAACATATCTTTGTAAATAATATTAAATTGTTATTCCACATATAATTTTACAAAGATCAGAGTTTTGTATTTTATCATTCTCCTAACCTATAGCACTTTACAAATGCAAAATATGTAGTTTTGAATCATTTGGAGGTGTCATTATTTTCTGCATATTAACAATGTGGATATCATTTTTAACAATTAAAATAAACATATTGGAAAAATTATTAAAATTTAAATACAACAAGATGTTGGTAAGTCATTTATAATTTTTGGAAACTAAATAACTAAAACAGGATAAATTTTTTAATGTTTAGCCATAAAATAATAGTAATAAATATGCATTGCATATTTATCAGACATTTATAGAAAATAGCATATTATATCATTTTTAAAAAGAACACTTTAGATCGAATTTTCCTATATATATCACTTTCTAGGTATGAGTCACTTAGCATCCAATAGTCTATTTTTCATCCACAGAATAGAGATGTTCTTTGTCCTAAGAGAAATAAAGTAGGAGTACTAAGTGAATATTCTAGTACACATTAATGTTATAAATGAATGTTTCAATTACATAATTTTTTGTATTTTATACATTGCATATGCTATTTTCAAATGGGAGCTGGAATAATGTTTTTGTGTTTGTGTGTGTTCCAGATGTGTTCACTGGAAAATAGGAAGCTTTTACTTCTTAGAATTTCCTGTGGTCTGAGCAATTACCTCCCTTGCCTGTTCTTTAAAATAATGTTTTATTGGAACACAGTTACACCTTTTTTTTTAATTTATTTTTGGCCACTTTTGTGCTATAATGACAAAACTGAATTAGTTGCAAATGACCACATAGTCCACAATGCATAAAATATTTACCTCTGGATGTTACAGGAAAAAAAAAAAACTTTCCTACTTCTGAACTAGAGAAATACTATAATTCATTGGCTATTCGATTTGAACGTTTAAGCAGTTTTGGAAGAAAATAATTCAATATACCTAATTTTGTTGTAAGAAAATGTGGTATGTAAGAAACAAGCAATATAGTCCATCCATTGACTAAATCAAAATATTTTTGAACAATTCTGAAAATAAGAAGTTACTTTATTATTTATAATTTATTTTATTTGTTAAATGCTTGCAATTTACTTTAGGTACTGTGTCTCCTTTACTAATACCACAACAAAAACCACATTATTATTATATTTTCTCTTTTAAATTGTAAGGGAAGTATGATATACACAAATTAGGAAAGAGCAAATATACATAGCAATTTACCTAGGAAGGGTCATGGCTGACACTTGGTTTCAATTATGTTGAACCCCATAGCTATACTCTTAACCACTGTGATACATTATTGTTCTTTTGGTGCTGAGCATTATGAAGTGTCTCACCAATACACATCACTAATACCAGGGCATAAAGTACAAATTGAATGACTCACTGAGAACCAGTTCACAGAATTTTTCCTATCAAAAAAAAAATTGTATACACATTTATGTATTTATTGGAATTTCAAGCATTACCTTTGGTAAGGAAAGAAAGTGGCTGGGAACATAGTTCATATAAGACACATTGAATGTTTCTATCCAAACAGTTACTGTCACTGAGAACAGAAAAATATCATAACATTACGGTAATGCATCAGCAATGTAAATTTGCTTAGCCATCTACCAGTTTATGTAGTAGATGCATTCTTAATCAAAACTTCTGTATTATCTGAGCTTCAAAGTGTTCAAATTGAGACTAAGAAATTTGTCCTGACATAAATGATGAAAGAATCTAATGGAATTGTGTTACAGAAATACACAGAACATAGTAATTAATAAATATTTCATTACGAAATACATTCATTATATAGGAAGACCTTTTCTTGAAACACTGTGTTTTTTAAAATTAACTGGTTCTCTGTAAGTATTGAAAAACAATGTGTTTTTATTCTCTAAGGTAATATAGGTCTGGTTTTCATGTCTGATTAGATAAAGTTTATGACAGCAGGAGTCAATAATCTCATGTATCTTCCCACTTCCAAAACCTAGGAAGTATTATCACCAGTTTACTAGACTCAAATCAGAGCTCAGAGCTGACCACAGAACCAAGATATCAGGTGCCTTTATTCTTAGTTCCCACCACACCACTTTGCCTGATCCAAATACTGTTTTCCTAAAATTCTTAAGGACCCTTCTGACTAACCTTACCCATTTTCAAATGTCTAGATGTATTGAGTCTTTTCAATAATTTACCACTACTTATTAGAAAATACAATAACATGCAGGAAAATAGAATGTTACTACAAAGATGCTATCTTAGTTGAAACAAGATCTTGAAACAACAAAAACTGAAAATTTTCTAATGCTAATAAATTTGTGTCCCCATATATAGTTAAAAAATATATATTGTTTTTATAGTTATTTTTAAAGTCTGTTTTAAATCTAAGGAACAGTATTTTACAAATGACACTAACGGTCAACAAATACTAAACTATTATTCAAACGCAAGAAAATTACTGCTTTATTATTCACTGGATTCTTCTTCATTAGCATTTATTAAGCATTTACTTGAGGGTACGCATTTAATATTCATTAAAATTTCAGAGTGACTACTAAGTTTATATGAAAACTGAAGTTCTAAAGTCCTAAGTTACTAAAGTCTAACAACTAGTAAGAGATTGAAATGAAATTCAGAGTCAGCTCTTTCTAAAACTAAAGTGTCTGCGATTATACATTAGGGAATTGTATTTGCATTTCAAATTGTGGTCATTTGGGATAGTATATTCTTCATTTGTAAATTACTATTATTATAGTTAATGTGTGAAGAATTAGAAAATATTCTTAAAAACTACGCTGACAGAGGGACAGAAGTATCAATGTATTTATGATTTATTTTGACTTTATTAGATATACAAAACAAAATGTGATTTTAGGATGAGATTCTTACAACAAATTATTTTGTACACTGACAAAATCCTGTTAAAAGCAAGCAAATAAAGAAAATAATTAAATCTTGCTTATACAAGGGAAAAATACTTTCAATTTTGACTTTTAGTTTACCTGGTGAATTTTTATAAGAACCCAGGTAATATTGAGTGTGATTCTTGACTTTTGTAAGCTCAAACTGTTCCTTTATGCTGTTTCCCTCAACTTATAAATATTACATAATACCTGTCCTTCCCTCTTTCTTACCCAAGCTTCAAAACAAAAACAAAAGTAACATCAACCATTATTTAGAGTTATTGTCTCTGATCAAACCAGATTATATAAAAATATCTTACTGTACAAATTAAATGTGACTTTTAAGCCCATTAATTCTCACAACAAAATTCCTTTTGTTTTTCTTTTGATAAAGAAATGTTTAATATTACAAGGAAATGGGACATACTTAAATGAGGAGAATAAACCATGTGGCTTGTGCAGTTAGGTAATTTTAAAGAAAGACTACTAGAAAAGGCCATACAAAAGACCAGCTCCAAAGAATGACTGAGACAGTTGCCAAAAGTCTTAACCTTAAGAGTTACCATAGCAGTGAAGTCCTTTCACTGCTACAGATTCTAAATTGCAATTTTTTTTAGCTTTTTTTTTTATTGTTATTTATGTCTTTTACATTTTGTATTCCCCTTGGGCAGCCCACCACCAAATCACCCGTTATCCATCTCCATGGTCCCCTGTATTCTCCTCTATTCCATTTTGTGCCCTTATCCTCCCCTCCCCCCATGCCCCCAATTCCTTTCCTGTAGTCTTCCTTTCTAACTCTGGCTTAACCGAACCATGTATCTTTAGGTATTAATAATCTCAGATCTATAGATTATGTTCTTTGGTTCATCTGATAATATTCTTTAATTGCTGTGGCAAATTGTAATATCTTATGATTCCTCTCTGAGTTTTCTGTTTACATTTTTGAAGGTTATAATGCATAAATATGGAATAGACACAATTTTTAGTAATAGTGTCATTATTGCTGTCTAAATCTACTAAGCATTTCTGCTTCTAAGAATAATCATTTAAAAAAATCAAAATTATAACTTCTTTCTAGAATGTATACATTAATATAATTAATATGATAGAGTAAAATTTCTGTTTCATACTGGAGAGTAACTTTGAACTTAATTAGTGACTTAGAGTTTATTAATCTTCATAAATCATAACTAAAAATGTAAAACCTGAAAGGGATTAGCCTGACAATATAAGACTGTGGGTTAATGTGTCAATCACATTGTGCTCTATGAGGTCAGAGTGTAATTCATCAAAGTAATAATTTCCCTGTCCTGTTCTGAGACAGGATAATTGATTTAATATAGCAAATCAATATTGCTGTAATTTCTAATTATAGATTGTCTCACAGAATTTAGATTGATGTTTAGCTCAGCATTGCAAATACTTGCACATCAAACAAAATCCAAAATATTTATATAAACTAAATGCTACAAAGTTTAACTTTGCATCTTCAAAACTTATTAATAATCTCTAAATTTATTATAACTTTCTACTTCCTTTTTGAAAAAAATGAATCATCTCTGCTCCTTCATTTGATTCCAATTTCTCCCACGTTCAATTCACTAGTGCCTTATTCAAATAAGCGTCACTCTTCAGATTCATTATCTTCCTCCCCACCATCCCCCTCTTCCCAATACTTGCCAAACATAATTCTAGATTCTTATCAGACATTAAAACATATAATCTGATTGTTGGTCTAAAACTCTTCTTTCTTTCATTATCAAGTTTAATAATTATCCCATGTTCAACACCTCCAATTTCTGATCTTACATTTCCATCTAACTCTTCAGAAATTTATCCAGGTATAATATTCTGGAATTGTATCTTAAGGTCATTGCTTTTTTTTTTTTTCCCTAGTAGATTCACTGTACCTTTTCCTTGATTGACTTCAACAGCACTTGTAACTTTCTCTATTAATAATGATTCCTCCCTTTGTCCGTGTGAAAGATTTTCTGACTTTGTTCTCTCTCCATCACTTCCTGCTTCTCTACAGGTTCCTTTTCTCTAACTATACCAGTGTTCATATCAGTGGTTCACTTACTTTTGAGTCCCATACAAAACTACTAAAATTTATACTTAACTGTGCTTTGGGCCACTCAGTATCCCCATAAATCATTTAAACACATACAAATTCTGTTCTTCTTTTCCAAACATTTTGAATGAAATGAGAAAAATGAGGGTTGTTCGCCAGTTCTCCTTTTCTCAACTTAAGTTGGTCATAAAACTCCCAACCTCACATTCTCAATCTCTCTCTATCACCAATCCCTCCTTTATTCATGCCTAAACTTGGTCCCTATTTGTGATAGCTCATTGTCTTCTGTAATACTCCTAAAATAAAATTCAAATTGGTTAACATGCCTATGCTGTTGAGACGCTTCTCTTCCCAAAAAATAAGCTCTATTCTAGCCATGAATAAACCCTGGCCTGTTCTCAAATGAATGTCAATTTCTCTGGACTCCTTTGCAATGTTAAAAATTGTGATATACTTATCAATCTACTTCATGAAATTTTGGGGGGATATGGAATATATCTTCTTGTGTCTACTTTGCAAAGTAACTTTAATCTTAAATATTTATGGGGGAAACTGTTTTAATCTATAATAAAGACATAGAAATATCAGATTAATCAATATTAATAAATGAACAATAAAACCAGAATTTTATTTATCACTAAGTGTGGTGAAATTGAATTATTATTAACAGTTATTTAATCTTTAAGGACGAATTCTGAGACCTAAAATTCTTGGGTAGGATAGTGTTCAGCCTTTGAAGTGGCTATATTTTTCTGTATCTTTAGATAAGTTCAAAGGAAACAAAAAAAAAGAAGAAATTCACAGAAGGAAGAGTTCAGAGTCAGAAAAAAAACAAACAAACAATAGATTAGAGAGCTAGAGCAGATGTAAAATTGTGTCCTACCTAAGAACATTTCCTTTCTTCAGGAAAAGGGTACAATATTTATCCAGCAGGACTGGAAATTACTACTGTAAGCCTCTCATTCTCCCACTTTCTGAATGGTAGTATCCTTATCAAGTCTACTAGACACTACAAGGTAGGGTGACTGATGATTCTACAATATTCATATAATCTATCAATTGTGAATATATAATATATAACATTATATATAAATTCATATTGTATATTTAATCAATAGATATGCCAACAGTAGAAAGCCAAAATTTTGGTCTTTCTTTTATATTTTCTGACAAATTGAAGAAAATATATGTAATTGCCTCTTTCTCACTGCATTTGCTCTTACTGTGGTACTCCTGAAATGTCCTGATAAATTTCTAAATTATTACTCTCTTGTAGTTTGTTTAAATTTGATATAATCAGAGAAACCTTCCCCTTGCTACATAAACAAATCACACCAATACCTTTTTTGCTTTCTATCCAATTCTCCTTTTTGCTTAGAATGAAGCATTTATCACGTTTAATATTTGTGTTTATTCCAATATAGATGCCCTCACTGAGCTATGACATCCTTGACTTTCAGACTTTATTGTCATCACTACTACTTCCTCAGTGCCTAAAAATGTATTTGACTCATAGTAGGGAATCAATGTTGAATAAATAATTGAATGAATCAGAAACCATTTATCTCTTAATAAAAGATTTCTCCTTTCATTCTTTTCATAGCAGTCAAACTAATCCTTGAAAAAAAATCATGTCATATAAATCATATCAATTAACACTAGACTGAGGATAAATTTAAATTACCTAACATGCTTAACATTATCTGATGTACTTCAGTCTACCACTTCTCCCATACAGACACCAAGGGATATCTTGTAAATCCCAAAATGGGGGTTTTATGATTTCTCTCATCTCTCTTCATCCACAAAGTTGTCTCATATGCTTACAATCAAAATAAAAATGCTGTGTGTCTAAAACTCAAGATAATCTCCAAACTCTACTTCTAAACAGATTTATTCCACAGGCTCATTCTATGTAGAAAATTTTAACTACCTTATTAACTATATTTTTAATCATATTGACCTAAATTCTATTTGCTCAAATGTTCCAAATTTTTACAGACCTTAGGACCTTTTGATTTTCTGAAGCACTCTGATTCAGATTTCCACGTAACATGTTTCTTATTATAATTTGAAATTCAATATATTTTTCTAGGAGATCTCAGTTTATATATCATTTCCTCTGAGTGAATCTTACCCAAAGAATCCCATATATACCACCATCACACTCACACACACACACTCACACAAGCAATTTTTTTGGGGGGCACTTATCAAATTCTAAAATTCATTTTCATTTATTCTGACTGTGGGTTGTTTTTTTCTCCACTAGGGAATAAACTTCATTAGAATAGGGGCCTTATCTATTTTATTCGCTACCAGTCTTCCAGTGTCTGAAAGAATATCTGACACCTGAAAAGAATATAATGATCATTGAAAGAATAAATAAACTTTATATTAAGTCTGAATTTTAATGCATTAAGACATTTAGCTCAATCTTCTAGGTGGATATCATTTATGTGCATAGGACCTATATTCTAATTCCAGGTCTTTGCAAAGCTGTGTGCCTCAATCTTGAGTTTGAATTAATTTATGGTGACCCTTCAACTTTTAAAGTTCGATCACTTTGTGGCAAGTGAAATATCAAATGTCATTCCAATTATATATAATAAAAGTCAGAACTATGCTGCAGTGTTTTTGCAGTTCATTTTTCTACATGCCTATTTTTTAAAGGCGAATACAGTAATATCAAACTATAGTTACAGTTTGAAAGCTTTGCTATTGCTGAGCAAAGCATTTAAGTTCTATTGTTGTCAGCAATATCCAAAGAAAAGGAAAACTGAGTCAACTGAATATTTTTGTAGCAACAATGGTACAGAAAACATTGAGCATTGTAGAGTTATTCCTATTTTAACTTTCCAAATCCTAGCTCATGTTTAGAAGTCTATACACATCAGTTGGCAGTTCGGTCATTTTGGCAAATCACAAAGTATCCACAAGTTTTACTTCAGTACATTCAAATGTAAGGGTAAGACCTCTGTTGTAATGTATTTATTTTATATAGTATAACATAGCATTTTCAACATAGAAGGTATGAAATAAACTCTCTGCTATTAATAAGATGAAGATTTATTCATGATAATGAAAAAAATTCCTATTTATCTCTCTTCAACCATCAGGGTTGTCCATTTTAAAATAAAAAAATAATGAATAGGTTGGAAATGAAGTTATACCACGAATTACAGAATTGTCTTTAAAATATAGTATCATCATGGTCATGCTAGTTGCTATTGATAAATATGTTCTTTTATCTGCACAAAAGAATGATTCTCAAAGCTTATGAAATTTGAGTGGATAAATAATTTTGCAAAACAGAATGATATTTTCAGATAAGAGATTCTACATGTGTATATCAATACAAAAGTAACATAATTGTATCATATACTGACAAGTCCCTGCAATTCTAGCAAGAAATATGCAAGAGTGGATTTGTCAGTTTGATTCAACAGATGAAAATCCCGAGGGCCTCATTCTATTATACAACATATGTTTTTCAAACATAACCATAAAACTGATATAAAAGAAAGGAAACCAAAATAATTTACGTGTGTTTTCCCTGATAAATATGAAAAGCAAATGGATGCAACCTGTAACCTGATGTAGTTATTCATAGCTCATTTTAATCTATGCAGAACTTCAATATGGTAACTGAGGTGGTGGTAGTGAATTTTAGGTGACATATTCATGATACTATTTTACTGAAAAAAATGCAAATATTTAGTATGTATGTATTGCTTTTCTCCTCATTGCTTGAGGTTAATTTTAAGGTGGTAATCTTTGGTATTCATTGGCTTTTTCGTAGTTGTCTCCAAGTGATCCTATCCTCAAACTTTGATTATAATTCAGAAGTTCCAATCACTGAAGAACAAAAACACGATATGCCTCATTGATTCAGAAACACAAGAGACTGGCCCTCCCGGGTGCAGTGCTGTGGAGCTGTCTGTGGCTGCTGCGCAAGTTCATGCCTGGCTGGCCAGGGAGATTCCCACAAGGCACAGCAGACCTCTCCTGCCTTGCCCGCTGCTCCCCTCAGCAGTGTATTTCCGTCAATCTGTCTGTTCTGCTCCCCACTCTGTCTCTGGTGAACCCTCTCACCATCCCACACCTCTGGCCTGTACCCCAGCTTGTATGCAAAAATAAATAAAATCTTAAAAAAAAAAAAAACCCACAAGGGACTAATATAAATCTGAGCACCTGGGATAAGCAGATTTGAAAGTTTGTCATACCAACGAAAAATATATCACCAAAATATATGTGTCAAGAATTAGGCAAAGGTGGGCCTCCCTGGTGGCGCAGCAGTTAAGTGCTGCGCTGTGGAGCTGTTGGTAGCAGCAATGCGAGTTCGACACCCGGCAGGGGAGAATCCCACATGGTGCAGCAGACCTCTCCTGCCTCACCCGCTGCTCCCCTCAGCAGTGTATTTCCTTTAATCTGCCTGTTCTGTTCCCCACTCTGTCTCCGGTGAACCTCTCACCGCCCCACGCCTCTGGCCTGTACCCCAACTTGCATACATAAATAAACCTTTAAGTAAGAAAAAAAAAAAGAATTAGGCAAAGGGAAAAAACAGATATCCCTTGCTATTGCAGCATCTTCTTGAGAGAAGATTTTGCAATTGTAAGAGATGAGCATTACTAAAATAACCAAATTAAATGAAATAAATTTACAAATGTGATGTAAGCGCAAAAAAATGTGTAACACACACTTGAGGAACTGTTTTAGGCCCTAGAATATAAAATCACATATATCTTATCAAAATGTTATGGAAACCCACTGTAAGCAAAGTTTTTTAGGAAAAAAACTGTGACTAAATTTGTCTTAGCACTTATCATTTCATAGGCTTTGAAAAGGAAAATGATATGACTTACAGAGTATATCCCTTTATATTTCTATTTAAAACAAAATATATAGTAAATGTGTTCTTTGCCAGGTCATTAATTGACATCATTTCACTTAAATTCCATACAAGCTTTTATAGAGGATGTCATTTCTATGACATCATATATGGACTGAACTGTAAATAGTTGTGAACCAAATGGTTCCCATTTAAAGCTGGCCACAGCAAAGATTTCAGCTCTCTCCATGTCATATAAACATTGCTATAAGCAAGAGCTCATATGAGCAGGAGCTTATAAAAAAGGCACCTGTGGTTTTTAAATTAAGCCCATTTGCTGTAATTAGCTAGCTTTATTTTTCATAAGTCAACTTTTTTCATTGTTTTTTAAACCATCCCTCTGGTGGCCATAAACACCATGCAGCTTTAATGGGGGAGGATTTTGTTTCTTAAAACCCCAGGTGACTTGGAATCAAAACACTCAAGCCACTAATAAAGGGACAAAAAGAAATTGAAGGCTCTGGTTAACTCAGTTCTAGTTGTAGGCAATTCAATTTAAATAAAATGGACAGGCATTAGAGCAGCCCCGACATGTATATTCTCAGTAGATAGCTTTTCCTTGTAGGTTAATTCCCAGTATAGTTATTCTTGATTCACAACTTACTTTTCTGCATGGTTACTACTTTTAAAATAATTGTGCATCAAAAAGGAAATCTATTCTTGAAATAAAATTTCAGGGCATTTCATAGAAAATATATGTCTATGAAAAAAAACCACTTAAAACATATTTAAAAATAGCAAATACTATTTTAAAGCAATATAAAACAATTATGGATTGATATATATTTGAGAACTTTCTAGAACTATTTAATCTTTCATTTTAACAGGTATATGTTAATATTGGCAGTCCTAAAATTTACATAGAAATACTGTAATTATTTTTTTCTATAGATGTCTTTGTTTAGCTTCTGTCATAAAAATAGGAATGATTTAGTCCTCTGGGCATTAGAATTTGACTCTCAGAAGTTTAAACATGAGTCTTTTTCTTGAACAAAACTCAATCACAGAAATTATATGCTCTTTAAGAACTTCTTAAATACGTAACTTACTTTATATTGAATGCAGAACCTAGAATTTAAATTATCCCAGCATTTAAGGAAAAAAGTTTAAATGAATATTTATTCTGTTTAGATGTTAGCTTTGAGTTTCTGTAAAAGTTATTTTAAATGATCAAAAGTTTATTCTCATTCTTTCTCTTTGGTATATAATCTCCAATAATCTATGTATTTTCCCCATGTAAAATAAACTCTTGGACTAAAAGGAAAATTTAGATAAGATATACAGAATGTATTAATTTTGTTCTAAAATGTTACTCCAATATATTTACATAATAAAAGTCTTAAAATAAACATCTCTCAAATATTAACAATATTTGTTGGGATAGCTATATGTTGTTTTTATTGCCTTCTCCATAAAATTTTCCTGAGGTTTCTTAAAAAGATGATGTGTTATACTTATGACTGGGCTAAAAAAATAATTGAAAAATTGCTTTATAAAACCAAGATATAACTAGTTAGTATATCTGTGTGATGAAGAATGCTTATTCTAAGCCATGGAGTCACAACAAGGAAGTAGAAGCTCCAGTTAAATTTGAAGTCTAAATAATTCATCTTGATAATAAAATAAATAAATGGAAAAATAAAGCATTTATTTAAACTTTTTTTCTTCAAATACTGAGATAATATATGAGCTAATTTCTGGAATCAATCTGAAATTAAGCATGCCTATTAAAACATGAGCATTATTCTCAAGTTCAATTAGACAGACAAGGTTATGTTTAAATCATAGAATCTTGACAATCTCTGTAATAGCATTTTTACTATGGTTAAGCATGCAACACTTTAATTCTGTTTCTCTTATTATCAAATCATATTATCTTTTTGATCACACTCACAAAAGACATTTTTATTTAGCACAACTGACAAGTTTGTATGTAACACTAAAAAATACCCAATAAACAAAAGATATTGAGTTTAAATTTAATAAATGATATAAAATAAATCATCTTCCTTAAGTTCTGATGTTTTGCTATTTTCCTAAATTTCTGATGAAAGTAGCCTAGGATCAAATAGTCTTTTCAAATAAATTTTGCATTTTTGATGTTGGTAAGTAATTATTCAAACATTCAAGTTGTAATTTTCAGACATATAAAACCAAGCAGATTAATGTTAAAAAGAGAAAAAGTGAAGCTATTAACATGCTTGTTATCTTTAGTTAGGTAGTTGGTTTTAATCTTCACAAACAGACCCACATGTGGGAAATAGACCATGATAAAGCCTGGCATATGAAAAGTAATACAAAGATATACTACGAAGGAAACCAAACTCAATTCTGGAATCCCTTTCCTTGTAAAGAAGTATAAACCTCATATTTTAGAAACACTGCTAACCTGAGTGGCCAGTATCTTTCTCATGATGATTAAATCTGTCTTTTTATATACCAGAAAACAAATTGTTTCTTCTCTTCCCCCAAACAAGTTTTCAAAGAATCTAATCTCAAAGATTGCCAAGTAAGGAAAATCCTTATTCCATTGTTTTTCTATGATTATTGACTAAGGGGGAAAAAAAATCCCAGTTAGATGAAAACTTCTGTTGTGGAGAAAAATTTGAGTATAGTATCTATATATTTTATCATTTTTTAAACATATTGAAAAATTATAAATTTTTCAGTTAAAAATCTAATCAAAACAATGTAAAAGTCAATAATTTTTAATACCCACATTCTGAGAGATCTGAGAAAAATATTGGGAAAATGTACTCCTCAATTATCAGGATTTGAAGTGGAAAATGATAGAATTTTTGCCAAGACTTGCCCTTATGTCCCCCATAGTCCAAATATAATCTTCTATTCATCATCATCTGTATTAGCCTTCTGTTAACTGCTGCAACATTATCAAAAACTTGGTGGCTTACAACACTATAAGTTTATTATCTCATGGTGTCTATAAATCAGAAACCTAAGATGGGTCTTTCTGGGTAAAGTGTCAGCAGGACCATGTTTCTTACTGCAGATCCTATTGAATAGTCCAGTCTTATTTCATTCACATTATTGGCAGATTTAAGTACTATAAAGTTATAGAATTAGTTTCCTTTCTTTGCTTGCTTCAACCTGGGACACTTTAACTCCTGAAAACCTCTCTATCATCTTGTCACATGAGACTCTTACAGCCAAGAACCAAGGATATTGAGCCCCTTTCAAGCTTGGGATCTCCCTGATATTCTTTTGATGACATGTTCTCTCCCTGATCCCAGGTCAAGAAAGTTTTCTCCCTTTAAAGGCTCATGTGTTGAGACTAAACCCTTCCAGCCAATCCAGGTTCCTCTGCCTACCTTGAAATTCATAATCCAAATTAGATTTGCAAGTGTAATTTGTCGTGTAACAGATCACTGTTTTGGTCAAAGGTTCCAGGGATTAGGGTGTGGATATTTTGGGGGAGTTATTATTAAGCATGCAACAACATTTCACTGAGGGGAGCACTAAAGAGAATAGAAAGCATGAAGACAACAGGAAAAGGAATAAACAATATATACATTTTCTTTTTCTGAGATGGTTTCTCCTGTCCTTAATGTTCCACGTTTTTTACAACTTTATCTTTGTACTCGTGAATCTACTTAGGCTCTTTGTGATGTCTGAGAGCAGTTTCTCCTTAATGTACTGTCTATCCAAAGCATAATGTTTCTCAGGTTTTTAGAAAGGTCCCTCTTCATACAAGCACCCATCAATATTTACTCAAAGCACTACTGACTTTCTTATTTCTAAGAATTTTTAAACATGTAAGAGCTGAGCTATTAACCCTTACAAATTATTTACTAAAGTAAATTTTACCTCCTCCAAGTAATGTTTGTGATAGTTAAGAGCATGGAATCTATGCCAAAGTGCTTAAATCATATCCCAGATCATATCTCAGATCTATCACCTTCCAACTATGTGCACTTAAGCAAGTTTACAAACTGCTCTATGTCTCAGTTTCTTTCTCTATAAAGTATGAATAATAATTACAGCATCATGGGTTTATTTATTTTTTAAGATTTATTTATTCATGCATACAAGCTGGGGTATAGGCCAGAGGCATGGGGTTGTGAGAGGATTCACCAGAGACAGAGTAGGAAGCAGAACAGGCAGATCGACAGAAATACACTGCTCAGGGGAGCAGCCCACGAAGCAGGAGAGGTCTGCCATGCCATGTGGGAATCTCCCCAGCCGGGTGTCAAACTCGAATAGCCACTGCCTACAGCTCCACAGTGCAGTGCTTAACCAATGCACCACCAAGGAGGCCTGGGTTTAAGTTAGTTAATACACATATAGAGCTTAGAAGAGCATCAAGCACTTAGTAGGTGCTCAACAAACATTAACTTAATTTTATTATTAATAAAAATTAATATAAAATAATAATATAAAAATAAATTATTTTCAGGTTATATTCAATAATGTTCCAAATTCTTGAGCTATATATAATTTCCCATTATAATTTTTGTGTATAGACTGGTACAACTTTGGATTAAATAAAGTACGACCAAATATATGTTAATATTCTAATAGCCATTATTAGACACATTTAATTTTATGCCAATAAAATTTCTCATGGGTATCAATTATCGTTTGTATGAGAAGCTATAACTGACCTAGCTCCTTCAAAATGAAGAGATTTTATTTGATTATCCTAGATAGCTATTTTCAAACAGAAGTGAATATGCATAAATTTTCATTTTGGCCTAAACTGCTAAAGCAAAAAGTATGTATCTAGTACTGCAATATCAAGGAGGGTTAAAAATCCACAAATCCACAAGAAAAAAAACAGAGCATAGATAGCATCTTAAGTCCTGAGATTCTGAACATTTACACAATTTTAAACAAAACTGCTTTTAAGTTAATTCTTTTTAAAATGAAGTCTTTTTTGAGAACTAAACTTAAGTCAAAATAAGTCATTAGTCCCAATGAGAAAATAAACCTTTTATTCACTCACTCAACTATTAGTTACTGAGGTTAGAGATAGTACTTAAATAATGAGACATTTATCATCAATCATTGAAGAAATAGTAGAGGTATGGATAACTATATCTTTGCTTTACAGAGACACTGAGAAAATTAGCGTCCCAAGGCCATAAAGCTTGTTATTGGAAATGCCCAGATTAAAATTCCTTATTTTGGGCCTCCCTGGTGGCGCAGCGGTTGAGCGCTGTGCTGTGGAGCTATCGGCAGTGCGCGCGATAAGAGTTCGACGCCCAGCCCGGGAGGATCCCACATGGTGCGGCAACCTCTCCTGCCTGGCCCGTTGTTCCCCTCAGCAGTGTACTTCTGATCTGCCTGTTCTGCTCCCCACTCTGTCTCTGGTGAACCCTCTCGCCGCCCCACGCCTCTGGCCTGTACCCCATCTTGTATGTATAAATAAATAAATCTTTAAAAAATAATAATAAGCAGGGGATGTCTTTCCATCTTTTTGTGTCTCCTTTATTTCTTTTAACAGTGTCTTGTAGTTTTCTTTGTATAAGTCCTTTACCTCTTTTGTTAGGTTTATTCCCAGGTATTTGATTTCTTTGGTTTCAATTTTGAAGGGGATACTTCTTTTAATTTCTTCTTCTTCAGACTGAGTGTTTGCATATAGAAAGGCTACTGATTTTTGTGCATTGATTTTGTATCCTGCTACATTACTGTATTGGTCTATAGTTTTGAGTAGGTTTTCTATGGAGTTTTTGGGAGAATCAACATCATCAAAATGGCCATCCTACCAAAAGCAATCTACCGATTCAATGCGATTCCGATAAAAATCTCAATGACATTCTTCAAAGAAATAGAACGGATA
>PVIJ01008461.1:31556-74204 GCA_004024925.1 Scalopus aquaticus | reverse complement strand
GGGACGCTGGGGCGGGTCCCCAGGACCGGCGCCCTACGGCTATTAGTCAAGAGTGTGTGGCGGCTGCAAACTCCTCGCTGTGGCGGCTTCACCAGGCCTCCGTGTAGCGCACGTCCACCTCCTTCAGGTTGGGGAGCTTGGCCTGCGGGCGACAGGGCATTCCCTTCCAGAAGCCGAACCCAGGCGCCTGGGCCCTTTGTACCCCCTTCTTGCTGCCACTCTGGTGACCTGGAGGAGAACTCACCAGGCTGTGCGGCTGGGGAGTCCAACTAGGAGGGCCTTGGCTGGAGAGGTGTGTGCCCCTGGGCCATTCCCCAAGAGCCCCCATTTCCTCAGTTCCTGGCACTGTGAGGGTTTAAGACACTGCAGCATGGCAAGCCCAGAGCACCCCATCCCATGTAACACTGTGCCAGGCTCTATGAGTGTAGACTGTTCTCACTGTGCTTATAATATTCTTACAGGGAAATGGGTCACCAACAGGTACAGGGACCCTCCCTCCCCCGTCGAATTCACTGCAGATTCCACAGGCAGAATTCTGAACTGTGGGCCTGGTTCCTGCTCGCCATCCTTGCTACCCAGGCGCGCTTCCTCTCTTCCTTCTTAGAAAGAGTTGGCCTTTTTTTGAGCCTTCACTGTCCAGAGAGCCAGTTGCCTGCTCATTGGCCCTCTGCCTTTACATCCTCCCTTCCCCACTCTGGGATGTGGTGTCGTCTTCTCATGAACACGCGCGCTCCCCCTGTCTGGTGCTCAGCGATCCTTAATGGCGCCCCACTGCCCTGGCATGCTTACAAACTCAGGGCTTATGCACACCAGTGCTACGTTGTAAAAAATATTTCATCCAACCATTCAAAATTAGGGGACTGCGCCTAGTTTCCCAGGTTCTTTTGGGAAAAAAAAAAGGGGGAGGAGGGGGGAAGATCTAGCTAGACTGTGCAGGGAAACTGCATAGCCTGGCTGGCCCGGGGCGCAGTTCATTTCCCCAGCCCCGAAGGCAGGGTCCAGTTGGCCTTGGAGCGCAAAGCTTGGTGGCTGGTTGTGGTATGTGTTTCCCCACTGTGGAAAAATAGTGTATGGACTGAAAACTATCTTCCTTTACAAACAGCCCACCACCTCACTTTTCCAGTCTCAATAGTGTTTAGATTAGCAGTGGAATCCCTGGGGTGAGCTGCAATGCCCTTTGGAACTAGCAGGTCTGTGGGGGCAGAGCTTGCAGTCTGCATTTCACATTGGGCGACGATGGTCTGAACTGCTTGGGTGAGCACTCAGGTCATGTCCCTCCTGCACCCCGCCCCTGCATGCTTCTGGGTGGCTTCCATTTGGCAAGCTCACTTCTGGAGCCCTCTTCAGTGAAGGCTCATCTGCGATGGAGAGGGGAGCTGACGTCCCTCTCTGCAGCTCCCGGTCCTGTCCTGCCTTGGTTTGTTATGCTTCTCTCTGCCAGGACAGAGCCTGCTCCTCGGGGTGGGTGCAGGGGGAGCTGCACCCCAGGCATTGTGGTCCCCAGCACAGGCCTGGCATGCAGCTGGTGCCCTGAGAGCATCTGGCAGCTTGGCCAGTGAGCACGCCTTAGGGAGCAGGAGGTCTGGCTAACCTGGAAGGGGAAGCCTCGAAGCCCTGCCGGAGCCCGGTGGCCCAGTGCTGCCAGAGAATTCCCTCTAAGTGGCATCCAGGTTTCGGAGGTGCCGGCGCTCGTGGGCACCATCTGTGCCTCCTGGCCCAGCCCTTCCTTCCCAGGGCCCTGGCCCGGCAGTCTGCTCACTCCCGGGGTAGCTGGCTCCGGTCCATGATGACAGGGTGCAGGAGGCCCAAACCCTCTGACTCTTCCAAGATGTGCTGTTTTAGCAACAAAATGTGCCTGCCCTCCACAGAGCCTTTGTTTCCCCCGATTTTACCCTACCAACTGAGCCAGCTGACCTTGCAGACTCCTACCTGGGTGTCTGCACCAGTCCTATAAATGTTCTTACTTCTTCCCCTAAGTGCCATTTTCCATGAAACAGCCAGAATGAGCTTTTCAAAGCTTAACGCCAGACCTGCATAGGCCCTCTGAAAGCTGCCTGCTGCACTTGGAGGAAATTCATAATCCTTTGCAGCCTACAGGGCCTTATTCAGTCTACTATGCATTCTATTCTACCCAGTCTATTTTCTCTCGCTTTCCAGTCACAGTACTTCAGTCAGTTTGAACAACCCTTTCTGCCTCAGGACCTTTGCACTGGCTCTTCCTCTTGTCTTTTGCATCCTTGGTTTCTTTTCTTTGGGTCTCAGCAGATGTGATCTGCACTTGAAAGGGGCCATCTGCCATCATCCCATGCAGGACAGACCCTCCCTGTTTCCCATCTATCAATTTCCTGCTGACTTCCTCTCTGGGGGTCCTTTCAACCTGCTGTTATTTTTAATTTGTTGGCTTCTCTGTTGGTGTCACAGCCTTCAGCTAGGGAATAAGCTCCATGACGGCAGAACACCAGTATCTACCCAGAGGAAGAGCACAGGCAGGCGGGAATTACCTTCAGATCTTCGTAGGTGTCAGCCGAGAGCTTGGTGCTGTTCATGTTTAAACTGCAAAGACTCTTCATAGCTGTAGAAGGACAGACACAGTGATGAGGGTCTCGACCCCATAAGAGGAAGCTGCAGTGTGGGAGGGTCAAGCTGGGGCTGACTAGACATGCTGAGGCTCATGTGCAGATGTGGGGGAGGGCTCAAAAGGTACAGAAAGACTCTCCCGGGCAAGGGCTGGTCTGAGCTGGGGCCACTTTCTTTCCCTGGCCTCTGAGCCCTCCTCCCTGTTGCTCCCTCTGGCATGTCCTTTCACTGCGGGGACACCAGATGTCCCTAGAGTTTGCTGACCACACCCAGAGCCACCGGATGGGCCAGGGAACCTTGGAAGCTCTCCCAGGAGGAGGTGACTCAGGCCACGGCTTCTGGCCAGCAGGCCTCAAACTACGGATTGTGTGGAGATGTGCCCGCTTGGGGAGCCGGTGGAAGATGCAGATGCCCTGACCCACGCCCGGAAATGCTGAGCCAGGGGCTGGAGCAGGGCCCCGGACCCTCTACCACTGCCCAGGGCCCCAGCCTCTACGGTGTGGCTCCAAAACGGTGTCCAAAGAGCGCATGTGCAGAGAAGAGGCTCACGACCCCCTCCTCTCTGCTTCCATTAACCCTGCCCTGCCTCTGCCATTCCAAAGTCATCCTGAATTCACTGAGGACCTGGTGGGGGTCGCGCCCTGCCCAGCTTGCCAACGGCCAACGGCCTCACAGCCTTTACACCCAGATCCCATCACCGCCCTGGGAGGCGTCCTTGATTCCTCCCAGCTGAAGCAACACAGGGGCTGCTCTGAGCCAGCAACAGGGTTGGGAATGGGATCCCGGCTCACATTTGAAGACTAAGCAGCATTTTCTATTGGGCAGAACTTCTAGGACTTTCATGTGCTCAGGAACCACCAGGCGTTGTGTTAAAATAGCTTCAGAGTCAAAAAGTCTGGGCTGGACCTGAGAACTTACATTTCCACCCCATCCCGGGGACTGTTGCAGCTACTGGTTCAGGGAGCAAAGCGGTGACCTTGAACCTATTCCCTCGAGGGCTGTGATGGAATCAGGAGGATCTGGGTTGGGATTTACTAATTCTTTCCTTTTCTTCCAGAATTTCAGCTTCACAGGAGTGGAGATATGTCCCCCTGCTTTTTTTTCTTAGTGGCTAGAATGGTGCCTGGCACACAGCAGGTGCTCAATAAATGCTGCTGAACGAATGAATGACACTCTACATCCCCGCAAGCCCATCGAGCCAGGCTTTCAGGGTGAAGGGTGGGAGATGCAAGGAAAATAAAGGAAGGAAGCAGAGGGCCCCCCACCCAGCAGCACCCTTGGTACTCACAGCTGAGGGCCAGCAGGCCAGCGTCAGTGACAGGCGTCTCGCACAGGTTCAGCACCTGGAGCATGGTGAGGTGTTCCGACAGGAGCCGCAGGCCGGCGTCTCCAAACTGTGGGGCACAGACCCTCTCAGTCCTGGGGAGCACCGAGGGGAATGCCCGAAGGCTGTGGTGGAGTGGGGGGTGGGACAGAGCCTGGCGCTGAGGTGCGCGGCCCGGCAAGCCTCACTCGCGTTTCTCCAAAACCTCAGTGTCTCTCCTGACCTGCGTTCCAATGCGGCTTGTGCTGGTGGGATATGGGCGAGGCAGGGCCCTCCCTGGAGCTGGTTACTTCATCTGTCCGGAGGGCTCTCAACTTAGTGACTCTCAATCGGAGCCCGGGACCCTTTCCCAGGACAGGACCCAGAAGACAAACCCCTGGGAAATGCCCCGTTTCTCCCCGTGACATGCCAGTGACACGAGCGCCTCACTTCACGGGTGTGGCGTGAAGCCCACATGCTGATCTGCACAACAGGTGCTTCACTGCTCAGGAGAGGCTGCGTGACCGCGGGCAGCCAGCTCTGGTGCGCTGGGCTCCCCATGCAACCACAGCCCACGAGCGCCCACATGTTCCCCCAAGGCGAGCGAAAGCCAGCTCTGCCTCTCATGCATCTAAGACTCTGTCTCATGTCCCTGCCTAGGCCTTGGCAACTCCAGCTGTGAAATGGGCCAGTGGGCTTCGTGAGGTCCGAACCCTTCTCTGGTCTGGGGTGGGTGGCTGCTGGACAGGGCGGGAACCGCCACTGAGCCCACAGACAGAAAGACCAGCATGGGCAGGGTACAAGGTGGCTTGAAGGAGGGTGTAGGGTGCAGGCAGGAGGGTGCAGGGGGCAAGAACAGGGTGCAGGCAGGAGGATGTAGAAAGGAGGGTACCAGGGCAGGGTAGGAAGGAGGTACAGGAGGTAAGCGCAGGAGCAGGAGCAGGGTGTGGGAAGGGCAGTTGGTACCTGGGTGGACCACAGGTTCAGCTGCTTGAGAGAAGGCAGTTTGATGAGGTGCTCAGCGCAGGCACTGGTTACGTTGGTGAAGGCCAAACTGAGGTTCTCCAGGTTTCCAAAGGAGCCAGAGCTCAGCAAACGGGCCAAGTCTGCATCCTGCAGACAGACAGGCAAGCGAGGTCGGAGGGCTGCTATGACCCTGAGCCTTCCCCCATCTCTCCCACCACCTTTTCCTGGTCCCAGATAGCTGCTGTGGAGGGCGGCAACGCCCCAAGAGCTGGGGTGACGGCATGGCTCAGTGGGTTGGGCCAAGAGGGGAGTCAGGGAGGGAGGGGCAGCCTCCACATCCCTGTGGGTGGCAGCTGCTAGGTGGAGAGAAAGCCTTCAGCGCGGTGACTCACACCCTGAGTCACCAACTGGGGTGTTCTGAGGCCACGTCCCTCCCGCAGGCGTGTGTCTGCGCCGGCATGTGTCTGGCCACATCGCTCTCCCAGGTAGCGGCTTGTGCCCATTTCCCACATGCAATACTGAGGTGCCCTCAACCCTACGGCCTGTGGAAGTGAAGCAATGCTTGGTCACAAGAGTGTGAGGTTGCCGAGAGATTGATATTCATTCTCCTTTCCATCTTAGTGCTGGAATCCTTGAGTATCAGTTGCCACTTGGCTGCCGTGAATTAAAGCTAATTTCCCAGGAGGTGTGGCCATGTGCTAAATGTATAGCTAGACAATGGTATATAAATGGATGTATTCAGTGGAACTTCTAGGAAGGTCCTTAAAGGAGTGGGTTCTTCTCTCCCTTTCTCATTTCTGCTGGTTGGAATGGATTCAAGAAGGCTGGAGCTTCAGCAGCCTTTTTGAACTATGAAGCCAACTGCCAAGGAAAGTAGGGCAACAGGGCAGAAGGAACTAATCCCTGAAGACCTTGTAAAATGGGAATGGTGAGAGGTGCCAACCTTCTAGGTTGCTGTGAGCATAAAATGAACTAGCAACATAATACACGGTACGTAAATGCTCAATGTACGCTAACTATTCCCATTCTTCATAATAACAGGTTAACATTAACATCCATAAGATTCTTTTTCCTAATGTTCGGTTTCCTGCCACATGGTTTCCTCCAGGAAAGTGTTACAGGGTCTGTGTTCACCTCCCCTGATACCTCCAGCAGACACTATCTGCTTCTCCCCAGCATGGAGGACCAACCCACCTTCTCCCTCCACCTGGTCCTGAATAAGAATGAAACCAACTCACTGTGGACTTGGAGGGCAGTGTTAGCCTGGTGGGCCCGCCTTTCCTTTGCTGCAACAGAAATCAGATGGATCATGACCCATTCCCCATTCTTTCCCCTGAGATTCCTTCCTGCACCCTCGCCTCTATCAGCTCCACTGAGGGTGCCAAGTGACAGAAGGCAACGTGGTGGTCTTGTTCTCAGAGGCAGACCCTGAGGCAAGGTGTGAGGGCAGGCAGGCTGTTAGGCAGCAATGATCCTAAGGAATGCCAACAGGGCTGTGGGGAGGTGAGACAATGAAGGTCCCTGATGGAAGGAGCTTATCATTCCAGGATCATTGGGGGCCTCTGAGAAATGGTGGGGAAGAGGTCTCAGTGGTAGCTCCCCAGGGGCGAGGGAGTTAAAGTATCTATACACCCTCTCCTGTTAATCGTGGGCTCAAGGCTGCTCCAGGACACCAGGGGGTAGGAATTCCCTATCACTTCTGTCCTGGACATGTACGTGGACAAGAAAGTCCTTTGGTCAAGAGGGGTGTGCTGGCATTTGAAGTCAAGCCTCTGTGCACTGAAATGGAAGGCCTTGCAGAGGGGGGAGAGAGTGAGCACAGCGACCGCCATGCATGGCGCTGGTGAAAAAGGATGCAATCCTGGTCACACTCTGCATGAGCCGTGTGACTTTGGGTCATTGGCTTGACCTCTCTGTGCTTTTCTTTGATCATCTGGAATGTAGCAGATGCTAATCCTGACCTCTCTGGGTCTGGAAGAGGATTCAGTGAGAGGTCCAGGCAGGTGCTCCCCACACTACTCCTCTCTCTCTGTTCAGGCCTGGGAGTGCCAGCAGCTGGCCCCAGACTCACCAGCTCCTTAAGCTCCCGCTGCCTGTCGCACAGCTGCTCGTACATGCGCTTCCCCACGCCTGTGCTCTCCAGGGTCGAGATGATCTGCAGTTGGGTGTCGTTGTTGTCGATGATGTTGTATTCCAGCATCAAGCACAGGATCTGCGCAAGAGCAGGAGGTGCGTTACAGCGGGGTCTCCACTCCACACAGGGCTGCTCTCTGAAGGCTTGGAAGGCCTAAGCCTCAGTCAGTTCCAGCAGCCCCCACACACCCAGAGAGGGGATCTGGAGATTCACTCAGCTCACCCTGTGTTCCCAAGGGCCTTAGCTTCAAAATCAGCAACCTGCTCACCTCTCCACACAAATTGCCTATCCCAGCTTCCCATCTGTACAATGGGCACATTGTGTCCACCCCGCTGAGCACGCAGTAGGTCCTTGGTAAATGCATGCAGGAATGAAACAGACCAAGCCCCAGGTTGGCTGAGATTCCATAAGATGAGACAGCTCTTTTCCCAGCGCCTGGCACTGAGCAGATGCTGAGATGCTCAATGAACTGAGCTGGAGCCCTGGGAACATCGCTGCTCCTTGGAGGGCCTTGAGCCACTGCACACCACGCTCTCTTGCCTGGCATGGATATCCTGGGCAGCCCTGCCATGCAGATCCCCTTTCCAGTGACTTCTCGTTGGCTAAGGAGCACCTGCCTGGCCCAGGTCCTCATATCGCTGCTCACCTCCTCCTGTCTCCCTGCTCACTCCTATCCTTCCAAGGCCACCTTCATAAAGGCAGTCAGAACAGGATTTAGTCTAAATTCCAAGCACTCATTAGGCTCTTTGTTGGGCACCACAAAGGCCCTTCATGTGTGTCCAGCCTTATCTAGAACCTCTCCCCTCCTTGACTTATATGTTCTAGCCATCCTGGTCAACGCCTCCCTATTCTTCCTCCAAGCTGCTTCCTGCCACAGGGCCTTGGCATGCGCTGTCCCACGGCCTGGTATGCTCAGCTACTGTCTTCTTGCCAGCTCCTCCGATCTCATCATCACTCACTTTCACGGGGGAGAGCTGGTGGTCTAATTCCTTGATGTTCCTCCCACTGGGAGGTGAGTTTCAATTCCTATCCCTTGGCTACAACCTGGTCTTGGGGGCAGAATGCAGGGGAAGTGTTGCTGCCTGGCTTCTGAGGCTGCATTAGAAAAGCAACACAGCTTCTGCCTGCTTTCTCCGGTCAGGGACTCTGGGAGCCCAAGCCATTGCCTTCCGGAGACTTTGGGAGGAAGGAGAAGGGAGCAGGGAAGAGCTCCTAACACAGCTCCCCACACCGAGAGGGGGCTCAGGCAACAAGGATGGGGGGGCAGCCAGCAGCCGCCTGGCCCCGGGCAGTGATTACCTCCACCATGGTCTGGTTCCCCCTCAGCGCCAGGAGCATGCAGGGTCCCAACTTGTTTTCTGCCAGGGAGAGCAGGAATTTTTTGGTCTTGTAACAGGAGCCCATGAGGATGTGCACCTGTGAAGAGACAGGGCCGGTAAAGAGAGGTGCCTGTGGGGGCGGTGCCAGACTGTCCCCAGGAGATTCAAAAGACCCCTCCCTGACATGGCACCCAATGGTCAAAGCTTGATACTGTGCTGAGTGAGCAAGCCAGACAAGAGCAGACAGATCCTGTAGGGTGCTGCTCAAGTGGGGACCTAGAGAGGAGTCAAATTCGGAGACACCAAGTAGAACGGTGAGTGCCGGCAGGGGGCTGAGTGTCGGTGTTTAAAGGGTAGGGAGTTCCGTTTGGGAAGATGAGAAAGTTCTGGAAGGCTGTGAATGTGCTCAGTGTCACCCTTCCATCCACGCAAAATGGTGGAATGCATGTCATGGGCATCACCACACGTCCCTGGTGCTTCTCCAGGACCCAGCCTCACTCGGGACAGGGGACGTGCAGCCCTGCCCCTCCCAGGCCCTTGTGACTCTGACCATATTTGGGTTTATCGCCTGCCCCGGAAATCCAAGAACTGGCAAATTCTGCTCCATCATGGGCTCTGTGGGGCAGCTGTTCAGAAAATTGTGCCCCTTTTGGTGTATCTGGGATGGGGCCCAAGGGCAGGGATCCCCAACCAACAGGGCCAAGGGCCTGAACACCTCATTTTTTTCCCCCCAGACTTTGCATAAGATGCCCTTTGTGGGCTGGAATGGCAGCCCAGCCAAGGGGACTTCTACACCTGGGCGTCTCCATGGAGACAGGCGCAGCCATCCCAGGGCCGCCTGCTTCCTCCCGTGCATATTTTTTTCCGTTAATGACTCTGGCATACAAATGCAATCTCTGAGCCTGGGAAGCTGCCAACTCCCTGAGTTCTCTGCCACACTGAGTCCACGCATCAAGGGGTGGTGGTGGGGGAAACCACCAGGCGTTGCCATGGTGATGCTGTGACATCAAAGGAGCCCCCAGGAAAGGCAAGTACCTTTCAGAGAGATGGCACAGGCAGGGCCGGTGCTTCTAGGATGCATTGGGCACTCAAGAGGGACTCTCAGGCAACAGGAGAGGACTGGAGAGCCCGTGCATAAGGAAAAGGGCCTAAAAATAAGGCCACTTTCAAGAAAGGTTCAGAGCAGGGCTCCGTCTGTTGTCACTGCACAGACACGGTGCTGAGTTACTGCCCAGCAGAGTGCTTTGTGAGCTGCTCGCCTGCCGACCTGGCTGCCCAGTGGAGGTGAGAATCACCATGCCCTCATTTTCGAGCCTCTGTGTACGTGTGGTCGCCATGGTGATCTGAGAAGGTGACACAGTGCTCCCTGCTTTACAGACGAGGAAACTGAAGCCCAGAGAGGCCAGTCACCAATCTGAGGTCACCTGGCCAGCCCCAGCAGCACTGCGGTTTAAGCTGGGTTTGCCCAGGCGCCCGCCTCTGCATGCAGGGAACCCACGCCATCCTGGAAGCGAGTGTGTCACCACATGCAGAAGCATCTGCTATGGGACAGGGGAGTCAGACCGCCCTTCTGGAAGAAGAGGATGGATCTGGGTTGGGGGGTGGGCTGTGTGACCTCAGGTCAGCCACTGTTCAGGGCCTCTTTCAACCTAGGTGTGGGGAAGGACTGGTGTAGCTGTGAAGATGAAAATAGTACACACGTGGTGTTTGACAGGGCACAAAGAAGGCACCGGAAGTCACCATAGATATGGCTACAGGTGACCTCAGATCCCTCAGCTGCAAGGCAGGCCGCTCATCCTGACCCTGGTCTCTCATGGCAAGGACCAGATGAGTGGATGGGTCTGCTAGACCTTCTGGAAGCCTCGTGCACATGAAGCACTCAGTCCCATTAGGGGAACGTTGCCATTACAAGGGACTGTGAGGTGGCAGTGACTGCTTTGGTTGGCATAATGGGGTGGCAGGGAGTACTGCATCCTCACAGACTGGGAGAGGAAAGTGAGTAGGCTTACTAGGCCTTGGCTCAGGGCCTCTGAGGTAAGAAACAAGAACGTGACAGGAGGTCACTGTCATCACCACCACCTTCACCCTCAGCCTCACTTCAGCCTGGTCATCGCAGGTTGCCCAGTGCCAGGTGGCTCCCGCAGGTCAGGAGAGGGGAACCCGGTGCCGCCCCACATACCATGCTGGCGAAGAGCTCTCCGTCGTCATCGCAGGCCACCCCACCAGGGCTATAGAGCTGAAACCAGCCATCTTTGCCGGCCCGCACGCTCAGCAGGCACGAGTGGACCTGCCACAGACAGAAGTGCATCGGTCATTTGCTCACAGACCGGCCACACAGACACACAATCTGTACTTGTGGATGTCAAAGTGTCGCCCGAGTCAGTTACTCCTGGCCTCTGCTAAAGTCCAGGGCAGCCCTTTGGGGAAGAACTAGGATGTTCACAAAGCTGGGTCTTCCTGCCATTCACCAACCGCCCCAGGGACTGGGGGCCAGGCCCGGCAAGGTTAGCTGCCTGAATAAAGCCTGTCTGTGGCCAAGTTAAGGAGAGAGAGGGCTTTAAAGCAACTGCTGATCAGCCCCCCTTTCTCATGTGCCTTTTTGGGGTGGGGATATTTTTTCTGTCTCTCTGGGCCTCTAACTCCTCTCTCTCACTCTCTGCCTTCAGCCCCTCTCATACTTGGATTTCTGTCCCCCCATCACTGACCCTCACTCTCAGGGTGTATGACCTGTTTGTCTTTGGGTGTCTGCCTTCCTCCCTTCCAGAATTTCCTGCTAACCCCTACCTGGTCTTTGACTCCCTACTGGGTCTCTGTCCTCTCCCTGACTCTCCGTCCTCCTCTCTGGTTTCTGTCCTGCTTAATCTCTCTTCTGGGACTCTGCCAAGCTCTCCTTTTAGGTCTCATTGCACCCCCTTCTGAGTCTGTTCCTCTTCCCCTGCAGGGTCTCTGTGATGGTGGGGATGGGGGCGGGGGATAGAGTAGTTTTAGCCTGCGTAGCACAGGCCTCTGTGGCGCTCCACCTTCTCAGAGCCCCATGTGTCGGTGTGTGGGGGTGTGTGGAGGAAATCCTCATCCACCTGGCAGCTGTAGCTGTAGAGAGAGGCACACCAAGGCCTTTGTTCCATATCCGCCTCCCGCCCTCAGAGAAGAGCCCCGTCTTTCCTTCAGGAGTGAAGGACAATTTGCAGCCAAGAGTCACTTACTCACAGATAGTCAATTGATTACAACCCACACACAAGTAAACAGAAAACATAGGCAGCTGGGCTTTGAATTCTCCTTCTGAGTTGGAAGAATATAAAATGTTAACTTATCTACTTCAAAGAAATCAGGAGTCAGGAGTATGAAACTCTAATTCAACAAAGATAGGCAAGAATTTATAAGAAAATAACTTTGGCTTCATGGTGGGAGGGGACGGAGAAAGAAGGAGGCAAAGCAAAGAAAGCAGGAAGCACAAGAGGGAGACAGAAAAAGTATGCGGTGAGGTGACGCCTGGGGAGGACTCCTCTCCCCAGCCCTCTGCACCTCGCCTTTCGGATGTGAGCCTGGCCTGAAAACTCCCCCTCCCAGCAAACCTGCTCGGAGAAACAGCTGGTACCACTTTTATCCTTCAACTTCAGAGTGTGTGTTTGAAATAAAGACTCATTTTCCAGGGGAATTCTGAGAATCTGTCCTTAGGTATGGCAAGGAATGACTTGGGCCTAAGAAGAAGTAACACCATCCCTGGAACTTGACCATTTAAAAGCTCCCCGTCTATTGTTTCTGCTTAGTATTGAGGTATCTTAGAACTCGATCCTTCTGGATCCTTCTAGGATGAAGTTTTACAGTGTGGCCTGAAGAGACCAACTTGCTCCTGCCTCTGCCCAGTCTATCTTCCTGCTTTGCGGGGGTGTGCATGTGTCTGGGTCTGCCCCCACCGGGAAGCCGCTCCTTCACCTCCCAGGGTCCATGTGTGAGGAGAAGGGCGCTGTGGGTCATCCCGCTCTCCTCTGCGGCCCTGCCGGACCCAGTGAACACAGGCTCTGGAGCCAGGATCACTGGGCCTGAGTCCTCCCTCAGTCACGTACCTGCTATGTGACTTTGGGGATGTAATGAAACTTCAGTGTTCTCAACTCAGAGGAGGGGAACACTAATGTGAAAATGGGGAGAATGGCAGCCCCTGCTCAGGGTGTAGCCAAGAGGACTAAATGAGAAAACACACATGCCTGACACAAGCAGGCACTGAGCAAAAGCTGAGCTGCGCCGCTGAGGCAAGGCAAGGGTCAGGTTGGTCCCCTGCCCGTTCTGAGTCACTGCTCACACACAGGCTCTGGGGCAGGAGGCTGCCCGCTCCTGGGAAGCTTTTTGAAGATGACTTCTCAGGGAGGCCTGTGGTCTCTATGGCCAGGAAATGAAAGTGGGCTCAGGATGGCAGGACCAGAGAGGATCTAGACCCTGTCTTGGAGCTGCGTGGGAGCCTTGGTGCCAGCCTGTCCTACATCAAGGCCGGTGCTGCAGGGAGAAGCCGCCAGCCAGCAGGAAACCACCTCTGATTAGCTTGAGTTCACAGCAAAGCACTGACACTGGGAGCCGAGCCCAGACAATGGGGGTGTAGGGGTGAGTGTGTGCTGTGCAAGGAGCCCTAGTTAACTTCCCCAAGTGCCTGGGTGTCGGGAGGCCATGGCAGAGCCACAGAGGGGAGAGATGCCCACTGTGTCCTGCAGTGGCCTGGGCAGCGTGCCTGCCAGGGAGCGGGTGGCCTCACCTCTTGTCGTGGGTCTTCAGCGAACCTCTGGATCACATACTTCAGTTCCCTGAAAGAGACGCGGTGGGAGTGGGTCATTCCCAGGATCCTGGACCAGAAGGTAGGGCTGAGGAGAGGGCTGGTGGGGGGTGGGGCAAGCTGGTAGGGAGAGGGCACATCCCGAGCTCCCCTCAGAAACCCTGGAGGGGCCTGGACATGTGTCACAGGGGGACTTCCGAAGGAAGCTGGTGGCCTCCCAGAGTGCATGTGACAGACAAGCTGGAAGAAGGGCTGGTCTTGGGGACATGGGGGACACCAGGCCAGAGGAAAACAAAGAGGACACTGCCCAAACACTCACTTGGTGAACTTCTCGTGAGCGAGAGCTCTGTAAGAAAAACAAAGGGGAAGCGCAGTTAGCAGGAGTTCTCGAGACAGCACAGCGACCCTGAGAGCGTCCTCTGGGGACAGCTGGGCTGCAGGGCTGATTCAAAGACTGCAGAGAAGCTGAGAACACAACCCCAGCATTTGGTCCTGACTTGAAATTGCAGATCAAAGGCCTCTGTGAACAGACTGAGACCCTCATGCCCCCAAATAGCTCTCAGAAGCACCGCTGTAAACAGGAGTGGCACTACCGTGTGTGCTGCACACGGGCACCTGGGACCCAGGTGTGTGGGTTAATTGCCCCACAATTAAGGTGCGGCCGAGTTAATTACCGCCTCACAGCAGAGTGGCGACCGGGGACCCTCCCAGCCAGTTGCATCATGGGCGCCTTCCACGTGTGTCCCCAGGGCCGCGGGGCCAGCAGCTACAGCCAATGACGGCAGCGGCCCTCAGGAGTTGGATTTCTCCAGTCTCAGTCCTGGGGGCCCCAGGGACAGGCAAGGCCAGCAAATGGGGCAATTACTGAGTGTAATGTCCCCCTCAGAGAGCTGCATTTCATAAACACAGGCTCACTAATCGGCTCCTGAGAGAGCCCGGAGCTGCCCCCAGGGACCCTGCTTCTTCAAATCTATCAAAACAGAGACCTGCAGGCATTTAGAGCCTGGTTCTTCAGACAAGTGTCCCTCTCAGGCCATTATTCACCAGGCCACTTCCTCCCCATTTTCTTGGGATACATTCAATATTGGACTAAGGGCTGGGAAGATAGTCAGAAGGTCCATTTGTGGCCCAATCCACTGTGCATCTCTATAATCGTAAGGGGGCATCATCAGGGCACGTTCAGCATGTCACTGTGGAAAGCACTGCCATGTGCATTACCACCCGATTTTCACTACCGCCCTCCGAGAGAGGAGGTGCAAGTGTCACTGTGCCACCTGACGTGCAATGAAAACAGCTGACTTTGCTGCGCACCAGGCAGGAGCAACACATTCGTGGCTGAATGAATCCTCCTAACGATGCCCTGACGTGGCTCCTGAGATTTCCCCAGTTTGAGAGGGGCTGCCTCCGTGGGGACCCCACAGATGAGGCCCAACATCTCCATCGCTGCGTTTATCTGTGAGGGGTGCGCATGGGACTTACTCTTTGGGGAATGGAATGGGTTGAAGCAAGCTGGCCAGAGATGGTCTCCAGTCATCATAGTCCGACCTGAAATGAGAAGGGGCACGGTCAGCCTTGGTCTGATCTGGCACACAGAGTGTGTTCACCTATGGACCGGGGCTGGGGCCTGGCAGATCCTGTGGCAAGGCCAAGAGACCTGCCAGCGCCTGCCAGCCCTCAAGCGCCCCGGGACACCGCCCCTCCTCATGCTGAATGCAGGCTCCCTCATCGTTCACTCCAGCTATTGGCATCAGAGGTGTTAGGGGCCTAACTGTGCTCCTCCAAAGTTTAGATGTTGAAGTCCTCAGAATGTGACAGTCCTCTGAGATGCGGGTCTTCAAAGAGGTAACCTCTGGTTTCTGGTTTACAACAGTTTCTGGAAGGTCCTCCCCAGCTTTGTAAAGAAGTGGATTTTTCTGCCAGCTCCCTGCCAAGATGCTGAAGGCCCCACAGAGGGGGAAAGAAAGTATGGGGCATGGCAGCGTCTTTGAGGACAGATGGGCCATCACCAGGCACCCAGAAGTCACACTCCCCCTCAGTTAACATTCATAAATGCCCCTCAAGATCCATATTACCACAACCCCCATTTCGCAGGCGAGGAAAACCAAGACTCAGAGAGGTTTCAGATTGGCACAAGTCAGCACCTGGCATGGGGATGCGACCTCAGACGTCTCTGAGGCCGTAAGCCCTGCCCCCTCGCCCCCGCTGCCCCGACACGGACTGTGCCTTTAAGCAGCCCTCCCCACCCCAACCTGGCTGCCCTGATCTCTCTGGCTTTGTTGAGAAGCCTCTGCACAGGGAGAACACTGCCCTGCCCAGTGGAGGAGCAGCTGGGCTGGGGCAGCCTTGCCCAGTGGAGGAGCAGCTGGGCCGGGGCAGCCTTGCCCAGCCCAGAGAACACCCTATGGTGGCTCCCTGGGCATGGCTATGAGGTCTGCAAAGGGGACCCAGGGATCTGAGGAGTGGGGAGGGCTGAGGATGGAGTGAGACTGGGAAACCAAGGGGAAAGCCATGGGTTTTTCTAGAAGATGGTGAGTGAGACATCTAATGCAGCCCTTGATGTTCAGAAAGGCCCAGTGAGCAAGACAGATGTGGACATTTGATTCTGCTTCACTCCCGCCATGCACACAGTCAGATTGGTCTCCTCCAAGTCCCAGCAGCTGGCCCAGGGTTTTAAGAATCCCAGGTGAGAAATGAGCGGCCATGACCCCTGAGGCTGGGGACCTGGGCTAACCCCTTCCCCTCCACCTGCCCCATCTTCCCATCATCCCACGGAGGACCTGCCAGGGCTGTGAGCAGACCAGAGGCTCCAGGGAGCTTCACATTTCTATGGAGGGGCCTGCGGCCCCAGGCACTGACATTTGGAAGTTTCTCCCCAGAAGGATCATCTGCCCACGCACACACATACACACGCACGTTTGCTGCTCTGAATCAGGTACATGGAACCCTGCCAGAGGCTGCCTTGCACAGGTGCTGAGGTGACAAAGCACCTGTTCCGGCTGCAGTCTGTGGGCACCACGTGCTGGGGCGAAGGTTGGTACCCACTGACGCCCTAAATCTCCAGGCAGCTTTGAGGAGCAGACATCATTAACAGAGATCCTCATCCCCGCCTCACAGCTGGGAAACTGAGACAGGGAGCAGCAGAGGCATCTTCCCAAACTGTGTGACCACAGGAAGGCCAGGAGGGAGGCGGTTTGGACAGACTCTGGCTGACGGCCTTCCCCCAAGGAGGTGGTTCTCCCACCACGCCACAGGCACCAGCGCAGACCCTGTGTCCCACTGGGAGGGAGGCCATGGAGGCTGAGTGAACTGTGAGGAGCATCTGGCCACGTGGAGCCTGTGGCCAGAGGAGTCTGCCGAGGAAGGGTGTTGACTGGGGTCCAGGGCATCCACTGAGGGCCGCAGTAGACCCCGGTACGCCGATCTCCCCATCCGCATCGCAGCCTGGTGGAGTCTACGTCAGCCCTTCCTTGTACGACAGAGTTTCCAGCCCCAACAACAGCAGCCCCCTGCCCCCAACTCCTGTCTCTCCTCAGGACAGTTGGGGAGTCTGGCTGGGCAGTCCTTTGCTGGGCCTGACTGTCCTGGGTGAGGGATGGTGACCTTTCCTGTGTTCCTGCCTTAGCGCCTGCCTTTGAATTCCAGTCACGCTTCCCAGTCCGCAGGTCACCCCCACGTCAGCCTGCGTTTTCCCTCCAGGCCCTGAGGGCAGGGGCTTTTTCCAGCTACGCTGCAGCAGCTCATCACAGCTCTTTTAAATCCGGGTGTTCAGAAAAAAAAACCAAACAGGTAGATGAAGCAAGCTGAGCAGAAAAGAGTAGCTGTGTCTGCCTCTTCCTCAGGAGGGCTGGTCCCACACATGCCCACAGCTCCAACACCCCACCCCCCGGGCGTGGGCACCATGCCACTGCTTTCAGTAGCTGGTGACAGATTCAGAGGGACTGAGAGGGGCGTCAGCACAGGACCGGCCCAGTGCAGGCACGCAGTCACCACGTTACGGAAGAACTAGTAAAGGAGTAAACTGCACACAGGTGTACAGCAGGGATAGAGCTAGACTCCAAACCATGCCGGAACCCTGACCTGTGGTGTCTGGCTGTCCAGACACGACTCTTCCACTGGGCCACCCAGCCTGGCCTTACAGGGGCATGCTTTCCGTGTTACATTGACCTGTGCAGGGAAGAGTTTTCCTTTTCAAGGTATCCAAGGAATTTTTGGTAACTTATGTTACAGTTCAAAGGTGTCAGGTTTCAACAAGAATAGGCCTTCCTGTAAGAACACAACTAATTGGATCCGTGCCTTGCAGGGCCCTGGCTGTGGGGTGGGCTGCACTGCCCAGCCTCAGGGACCAGCTGCACCTGCTCCAGTGGAAAGGCTGGGCCTCCGCTCTAAGCATTGCTTCTTGGGTGCCCATGACGTCCTCCTAAGACCACTCAATTCCACATTCTTTGCACATAACTCACTTGGTAACAGTAGTCCACTTTTAGCAAGAGCCAGCACTGGGAAGGTCCTACCTCATGAAATTCTCACAAGTCTTTGCAGGAGGATACCCACATTACAGATAAGAACACTGCGGCCCGGAGGAGCCAGGCCACAGCCATAGTTCTACAGGGGCTGAGGCCGGAGGACGGTTTCCTCCATTCGCAGATATGCACTTCTGGCCAGCTGCGTGAGGAATAGATGCTAAGAAATCAACGATGCAGCTCACTCTCATGGCATCTTAAAGTGAATGCAGATGGACTCAGAAAGCATGGGAATCCCGCTCGCCTGGCGTCTAGCCCTGGAAGGAGCCATACCCTGCAATCTCAAGCGAGTGCCTGGAGGTGCTGGGTTTCCCCCAGGACCAGTCCCTCGCCCAGGGTCACAAGCTAACACTGCTGGCCATGGACCTTGAACCCGGCACCGGCTCAGAACCTGCACTTTTCCCATGTGTCATATTGGGGAGCGCTCTGAGCTGGGACTTTGTGGCTCCAACATGTCTGGGCTCCCCCAAGGGGCCAGTGACTCCAGCAGCAGCAGGTAAGACAAAGAAAGTTGCCCCAAGTTGCAACCTGGTCTCCCCCAAAGTATAAAGGCTTCAGGAAGTATAAATGCTGCTTGGTGGAGAGACCCAGGCGGTGTGAGCTCAGCTCTGGACCGAGATGTCAGCACCTCCCAGCCCCTGGCCAGTCCCTCCCAGCAGGGGGAGGTGCAGCAGGAGGTCTGGGGACAGGCTGGAGAGAACAGAGTCCTCATTCAGGAGTGGGCTTACCAAGAAGGGGGTAAACTGTGTGTTGACTGCATGACGAAACTCAAACCCTGAGGGTTATACGAGCAGTCAGCGAGTTGGGGCCAGGCCCGCAGTTCCAGGTGCTTGTGGAAACAGCAGGAGTCAGGGCGGAGACCAGAACAGGGTCATCTCAGCCCGGTGGGTCCTGCCTCAACCAGAGAGGCCTAAACTGAGTTGTCCCTGAAGGGCTGATCCCACTGCTGGGAGGAAGTGGGGACCTCTTGCCTTGAAGAAACTGAGTCATGCTTTTGGAGATTCTCTCTGAGCAGAATTTGGAATTTCCTCTGGCCTTGGGGAGTCGGGGAGAAGGTGGCTATATTTGGTGGTGCCACTAGCAAGCCTGGAATTGACCCCTGGTTCGTCAGTCTCTCTCAGGGCCCAAGCAGGGGATGGAGGAGGCCTTTGGGCACCCTGTGTCCCAATTCCCTTCCCAAAGATGAGAAATCATGTACGTGTGTGTGTGTGTGTGTGTGTGTGTGTGTGTGTGTGTGCGCCTGCTCACTTTCAAAGACAGTTTCCAGCATCATACAAGCAAAGCTTGGGAAAGGTGGTGATGTGCCCAAAGCACCCAGCTCAGAAGTGAGGCCACCCAGAGCAGACCCAGGTCTCCTGGCTCCTGCTCCAGAGCTGGTCCCACCAGCCAGGCCTGCACGGAGCCTGATCCTGCATTTCATTTTTCCTCAGGCTGGGCGTGGTGTGAGGGTCTGGGCAGAGGCACAGTCAAGAGGGCCATTGCCCAAAAGGACACTCTCTTTACAGAAGATGTCTATCTGTCCACACAACAGATGTGCACACACAACTACACAGACCCAAACATACCCAGCCACATACACAGCCCCCAAAATAAAGTAGATTCTTATACACATACAACCACACCGAGCACACAGCATGCATGGATCACACGACACAGAAACACACCCACAGGCCCAAGCATACACACGTGAATACACTCTTGTGTCCAAATGCTCAGACCCACACATCTGTACTCAGCCACTCAAGCACAAAAGTAACACAAATGCACCAACACACCCAAGTCCTCTGTTCAGACACACACTCAGGCACCCCCACAAAACATTGCCAGGCTACACACCCTCCACAGCCACAGAAACACACACAAAGGCACCCACAAACTCAGGGGTCCACACACTCACCGCCTTGTACACGTTGGCAGGTGTGTGTACTCACACATTCTCAAACTTACAGACACACTTGTATACTTGATGCCTGTGCACCTACCTGACACATGTGCCCAGACGCTCATGCATATAAGCATGCCATTTTGCATGCACCTCACCATGCACACACACTCATGCACACTCAATATGATGGCCCTGGCCAGCCTCGAACTGGCAGACACAGCCGTAACCAGCTGTCTAGTCACTTCCCCTGCCCACCCCACGAGGGCCAGGCACACAGGAGGGACACTCACAGCAGCTTGAGGATTTCCACGTAGCAGCCGAGCGTGCGGTCGGCCTGGGGGCCCAGCTCGATGCTCATGGTGCTGCAGGCGGGGCTGACCATGAGGCAGTCGATGAGGTTGGGCTCGCTGTCGTTGCCCACGCTGGCCGTCAGCGCCGGCTTGGCAGTGCTGGTGTGCTCCACCTCCACGTGGATCTCGCTGGAGGCCACGACCACTGACTTGAGCCGCGCCTCAGACAGCGTGGCTTCCTGAGACACCAGGTCCGGGCTGGGGTGCAGAAGGCGCAGAGGTAAGGTGGGTTTCCGATCGCAGGGCTGCTGGCAGCCGTTCCTGATCTCCTTCAGGCTGGGGGAATTGTCGCGGCTGGGGGGAAGAGACAAGACAGGAGGGTGAGAAGCCCAGCCCCAGAAGACAGACGGGGACTCCCCTCCCCCCACCTGGCCCTGTGGCAGCACTGTAAGCTAGCATGAGCCACCTACAAGTGAGGAAACTGAGGCTCGGTCAGGGCGAGTGGCTTGTTCCAGGTCTCAATGCAGGAGAGGTGGAGACAGCCTCCAAACTGAGACTTGCTGCTAAGGCCCATGCTATAGCTCCAGCACACAGCAGGAGCTCAACATACCGTGGAGTAAATGAGTGAACGTCCATCTCTAGGCCACTCCCACAAAGCCCTCGGTGTTCGCGCCACCCAGATGCCTGCCCTGGCCACATTCCTGACATGTTATAAGACCTACCAATTCATTTTGCTTCTAGTAGTTTCCCAGAGTCTGCTTCCCAATCCCCACCCAACCCTACCGCCATGTCCTCCAGGGCAAGGCCCAGCTCCACCTCCACTGCCCCACTCCCAGCCTGACGAGAAAGCTCAGCATCCGCCCTGAGCATTCACACCAAAGGGACCCCACACCCCAGAATTCTAGGCCCCTGGAATTTGGAGGTCCCTCTTGTCTGCAGCTCTCAGCAGCACTCCTGCCCTGCTTGGCGAACCCTCCAGCCACAGCATTTCCACCTGCCTGGAGGAACACTGCCTGTGTTACTAGGTGGCAGCTGTGAAAGGGCTTGAAGGCATCATGGATGCCACCCTTGTTTCGGAAACACTGGGCCTGACATGATGATGCCTCAAGAGCAGGACTTACTGAGCACGGAGGCTGACGGAAGGGCCTTCCCCCATTGAACATTCCAGCAACAGGCTTCCTTGCTGGCACCACTGGGCCACCCAGGGCTAAGCGCTACCACACAGTGCTCTCAAGGATCTCTGAACAGCAGGTATGAGCGTCTCGCTGCTACAGGCAAGGAAGAAGCTGCCTAAGGTCAGGTGACCTGCCCTCCAGCACAGCTTGGGAGTGCAGTGGGCTGGGATTTGAAAGTGCATGCCCCGCACACCATGTGTGGTCCTGCTCCAGGAAATCTGCCTTCATCCCTTGCGCCCACAGCCCTCACCCTTCCTGCCCCCGATCCCCTTCTAAACCAGAGCTCACCACCCTGGCTGGACACCAGTGTCCCGTGAAGGCCAATCAGGCTGCTCGTCCGGTCCCTCCCCCAGTGCAGCAGACACGACACGTGGCTATGCTGCCGTGGGGACAAGCACGCTCCTCAGGACTGGCAACGTGGCTGGAAATCTTCGGTGCTGCTCCAAGGGCTGAGACTGAATGAGAACCCAATGCACACAGAGGGTCTTCCCTAAAAGTACATGCCATGAGCCAGGCCTGAGCTGGGCCCACCAAGTGTGTTTAATAAATACACTTTGAACAAAATCCATGGGCTCAAGTCCGAGAATTCTACGGTTGATGGAAGACTGTGTGTGGTCTGTGGGTGGAGGGGTGGTGTAACTATCTCTTTGGGTTTAGAGCTAATTTGCTACCAAATGTTCAACACTCCTTCTCCCTTTGTTTGCCTTTGCTGGGATTTAGGAGTGGATTTTCAAGGCCGTTTGGCTCCGACTGGGTGATTTTCCAGCGAGCTATGCTAACCTGGGTCAAGTTGTCTGTTCCTCTGTGTGTGAGTACATCACGTACCAACCGAGAGCACTGTGGACAGGCCTGGAGGACATCACAGCCTTTATCTCCCAAAGACTGACCAATAAGCCCGGGAAAGTGCAGCACTGCGGCCCTCAGGGTGACTCCAGAGGAACTAAGACTGTCACCAGGAGCCCAAACTACCGTGGGCTAGAGGGCTGGGCCGTTGTGAGCCGGAAGGTGGGCCAGGCCTGTGTGGGAGGGAGCGGCAGCCACTAATGGCTCCGGCCCAGTTAACCTTCCCAGTCAGGAGCCACCAGAAGGGAATCTGGAAACTGGTATCCCATTAAGACTCTTCTCTTCCTAAAACCTACCAACAACTACAGTGCGCTCACAGTAAAAACAGGAATTTCGAGAAGCCGGGTAGTACAATTTTTTCCCGGGCAGGCCTTCCTCTGCAATTTTCCCTTTGCTTCTCTATCCCCCTCTTTGCTCTAGTCATACTCAATTGCCTTCACTTCCCTCCCTGCAGTGGCCTTTAGTGAGAAGCAGAATCATCCATGGAGTTTGCCAAGAATGCAGATTCCTGGGACAGACACAGAAATGCTGGGCCCAGGAAGGTGCATTTTTTTAAAAAAAGATTTATTTATGCATACAAGAGCTGGGGTGTAGGCCAGAGGTGTGTGTTGGGGTGGAGGGTGAGAGAATTCACCAGAGACAGAGTGGGGAGCAGAACAGGTAGATCTACTGAAGTATACTGCTGAGGGGAACGGCGTGGGGACAGGAAAGGTCTGCTGCACCATGTGGGAATGCCCCTGGCCAGGGACCGAACTCATGCTGCAGTGGCTGCCGACAGCATCATAGGCTGAGACTTAACCCCTTGCACCACCAGGAAGGCCCAAAAAAGTGCGTGTTAACGAGGCAGCCTGGGATTCTGGAGCAGGCGCACAAGGATCACAGCTAGAAACCCGTGACAGATGCAGGCCCATCTGCACCACCAAACTCCACAAGGCCGTTCCCTCTGCCTGCCTCAGGTCTCCATTTAATATCACCCCCAAAAAGGTCCTTTCCTCCCAACCCCCCCACTGCCACTTCCCCTTTACACAGGGTTTTCAACTCTGGACACACATTTGACTTGCCTCAGAGAGGTGGGGGTTGAAAAAAACAACATGCAAACCCCAAAAGATATCAAGGCCATCCCAATGCCATCAGAATCATCAGAATCAGTGGATGAGGCCTGCCTGGACACTTTTTCACTGGAATTATGGTAAATGTGTAATAACCAGGTCTTCAGCAAAATGGAGCTCCAATGTGTAGGGTTTGCCAATTTCCTTGGAGTAAGCCATCCCACCAGGCCAAAATCCAAGTTCCTGAGTGCCATCCCTGACTGTAGGTTTGGAGCCTGGGGGCTTGAGTATGGAGCGGTCAGACACACGGATCCCAGGGAGGAGCTGCAGGATCTTAACCGTGCCCTCCACCCCACCCCTCACTCATCATCCACCAGGCCAGCACTTCCTAAGCTTGGCACTACGAACATGTGGGGCCAGAGAGTTCTTTGGGGACAATGTCCTGCACATGGCAATGTGTTCAGTGGCCCCCCTTTCTTCTGCCCAAGGATCCCAGCACCCAGACCCCTGCCCCACGTGTGGGAACTCAAATATCCAACAAGGGGAAAATTGTCCCCATTGAGAACCATGGACCTGGATTGATATTTGAAACATCTCCAGGACCCAGAAACTTCTCTTACACTCTGGCACCCAAACTCTACCACAACAGCAGGCACTATTCTTACCACCATCACTGCCGATACCTTTTGTCTGTTCTTGAACCTCCTGAAAAAAGAACCACGCCATATGTGCCCCCAGCTCTGGGTTGCTTTGGAATTGTGCAGTGTACCACCTAAACAACTGGACAGGGTGGCTGTAGCACATGCTACTGTACCCTGCACATCATACCCTTTCCAGTGGCCCCAGAAGTCACTAGAAAGTTCTACATGAACTAATGGCATCCCATCACCCTGCATCCCAGGAGCAATCCATGAAGGGGTGCGGAGGAAGGGCTGGTGAATAACTACCCCAGTGCCATCACCCCTCAAGGGAATACCTTTTAATGTGTCCAACAGTCTCCCAAGAGGCCTTGGGGGTTTGCACAGGGGACTGCAGAGGTCACCTGCTTTTAACACACACTACTGGCTGTCCTCCCTTCCAGTCTGCCTTCCAGTGCTTCCTTCAGTCATTTCCTCAAGTAAGCTGCTTGCACCCAAGCCCTGGGATCCGAGGCTGAGACCCTGCCATGCCCTCTTCTGGCCACTCTCTACACTGCCCTGGTTTACTGTTGTCACCCTCTGACACACCCTTCATATTCACTGGCATGGGCTCCCCTCTGGCAGGCTACACGCTCCAAGGGTGAGGAATCTGCAGCCTGGTTTTCTCTCCAGCACCTAAAACTGCACCTGGCACTCAGCAGGCACTGAAGACATATGTGCAAACCCCAGGCAATATAAAGTCCATGTTTGCAAAGATGAGAAAGAAGGAGAGTTGCGCTTGCTGACACAGTACACCCCACCCCACCCCATACAACCGAATGTGTCACACGTGCCAGGTGGCGAGAAGCCCTCAGAATGAAACACTCGCTCCTAAAGCCAGGCCAACACGATGGCCGGCGTCGCTCGTGCTGGGTGGCCTGGTTTGCTTTTCTGGGAAATACCTGGGGGTTGGACCCTGGAGTCACCAGGCACAGGGACCTTGGGGTCGCACTGGGACAGGCTCAGCAAGAGCCACTCCACCTCCCTGGCCCAGTCGGGAGTGGATGAGCCACTGTCCTCAGGGACTTGGCCTCCCTGTCCCCAAACTGGGTGGCAGCAGCCCTTGGGGGCAGCAGGACTGACCTGTTGATGAACTCTTCGTAGCAGGAGTAGATGGCAGCCAGGCACACGGCCACCAGGTTGGGCAGCACCCGGGGGTGGGGGCAGTGCCCTGTGGGGCCGTGCATGCTGGAAGAGAGCAGAGGAGAGGGTGAACAGGTGGCTTTGGGGGTACCTGCTGCAGGAGTTGGGGCTGGTCACGCACAGCTGGGGGGTGAGGGAGCCCTTTCTCTGTGAAGACTTGGCAATGCCAGGTGTGGGACCTGGCTCTGCCACGGGCAGAAGCAGAGCTGAGGTCCAGGCCGTGGGCTCTGAGCCCAGGGTGCCTAGCCCAGCAAAACAGCTGAGTGGCCTTCACAGGGGACTTAAACTCTCACTCAGTTTCCTTTGCCGTAGAGTGGGGAAAATGGCCTGTCCGCTATGGGCTAAAATAAGGGCCCAATCTAATTCATGGGAAGACTTAGCCTACAGGGCTATAAGTCCCTGGCCAGCCAAGATGGTGCCTGGGGTCTCCACCATGATTATGTGTAACACCTCCCTTTACTGAAAAAGCTGCTTTACCCTGGCCTCGGGACATAGGTATATTGAGTCCTCATTACTATTAGTCACGCTGTCGCTGCGCCTGTTTACTCTTCTGTGAAATGGGGCAGACACCCCTACACCCAGGGCTGCTTGGGTCTGGGCACAATATCTAATACCCCTGGAAAATCATCATGGGCACTGAGCTAAGAGTTCACAACTAAGCCCTTCAAAACCCACAGGTGGGTGCCTCCAAGGGGCCCCGAGGCACCAGGGCTCCGTCAGGACCTATCACTTGGGCTGAAAATACTTTGTGAGCACCAGCGAGAATGTTTAGGAATGTGGAGTCGGTGCACTGGCTTTACTGGCTTATTTGGATTTTCTTAAAAAATGTGCGGGGTCTGCCAAAGACCACTAACTCTCCCTCACAGGCCCGCCCTGTCCTCAGCATCTTCCCTGAATCAGCTCACGGAATCCTCACATTTCCTGGCAGAAGTGCCTCCTGTGGTTTTCAGATGAGGAAACTGAGGCACAGAAAGAGAATTAAAACAGCCAAGCAAAAGCAAAACAAAACCAAAAATAACCTGAACACCACCAGTGAGAATGAGACTGTTTGATTTCCTCTCAGCCAAGTTTGGAGGTGGCTGTTCAAGCCCAGATGACCGCCAGGCACCAGGGCATCATTTCCTGCAAAGCCACACTGCGGCCCCGGAGTGTGGGGTCTGTGGAAATGCGCATCCTTGAGAGAGTACCGCTCCTCCGCTCCTCTTCAGCTGAGCAGAGGCACTGTGCTAGGGATGTCCTTGTTTATTGTCTTACTTAATTGCACAACACCCCCCCCCCCATATGGAAGGAAGCAGGATCAGAGTGGTGCAGCAACTGGCTCAGTGTCACACAGCAGTAAGTGCCTCTGTCCCCAGGTGGTTGTGAGGTGACAGCGGAGACCCTAATAGAAGGTGAGACTCTCAGGGCCTCTGGATTACAATGAAGCAAGGAGTTGTGCGCTGTAGAGGAGAGGTGGCCAGGGTGGCAGGGAGACCCACCTCTGAATGAACTTCTTCACCACTTCCATCCCCGCGTTGAGCTCGTTCAAGGCAAGGATGTACTCCTGAGTAAACAGCCTCAGTCGTGGGCACTTCCCGAAGTCCTGCAGAGAAAGAGGAAGGCAGAGGTTGGGACGTGGTTCCAGGAGACTAGAAGGGGCATGGACTGGTTCTGTGTGAGCTGTTGGTGCAGAAGGCAACAGGTAACTACCAACCAACCACTTCTGCTTTCTAGAACACACACAATTTCACTTCAAAGAACCAGCCCATGACATGACAGCCTGCTTCATGGCTGCCTGTGGAGACCAGCTGTGTCCAGCTGTAAGAGGTTCTCCTGGCACTTGCCCCCTGGGGTGGCAGGGTTGACACCACACAAGCCATGCCAGGCCTTCTCTGTGCACGGCCAGACGCCCTGCAGATGTCAAGTCAGGCCTCCAGCAACCCCCGGGGAAGCTAGAACTCTTCTCTGCAGCCACCAAGAGCTCTGGGCCCCGAGTTCTGTGAACTGTCTCTGAGCTTCCAAAGGAGACAAAGTTACGCTGAACGAACGTTAACTCCCTGTGTCCCAAACAACGTCATCCTCAGTGAAGAGGACACCTGCTTCTTTTCCTGAGCGAAAGGCAGAGGTGACCCAAGGACAGAGGTGGCCCCTGGAGGGGACAGAGCCTGCTGTGGGCAGTGTGTGATCCTTGCCAGGCCCCAACAGAATGCTATAAATTCTGGATTTGCCCTGTAGCTGTTCTGTGAATCCAGATTTTTATTATATGGTCCACATTCATTCTAGATCCATAAAACTAACAAATATAAAGGAACTGTCATATGGTTAGGCTGTGGGAAGCTGCCTGAATTTTGACTTTTTTCCCTTCTTAGGTCAAATGTTCCCAAAGAACCCTTACTGAAGAGTTTATAAACTACTACGGAATATGCAAAAATGTTTATGTGACTACGGAGGCGTGGGCCTGGCCAAGTGCCCTGTCGGGCCCAAGTTGTGACGGGAAACGGTCCTTTGCAAAAGAAACTCTGGAACCTTGGTTCAGGATTCCAAATTTCATATACATCCACAAGTGATTGGAGGTTAACAAACAGATCCTTGTCACTGAGCTGGCAAAGCCAGAGTGCATCCTGCCCTGAACTATCTAGGCCCAGACTGAGGCAGAAATTCACTCTCCCCTGCCCCCCCAAAATGGGGAGCTTTCTTGTTAGTTTTGGAGAAAGAATTAGATGGGGTACCCCTCTCCCCTGTGTTCAGAAAACATGTATTTATCCCGAATCAAGGAGGATCTCTGAAATAAGTGGCAATTCACCTATGGTGTGTGATCGCTCAGGATAGAGAGTGGTAAATAGGAGGTGGACGGAACCACCATGGTGCAATTGGCGGTGGCTGCCGGGAATGAGGCGTTGAGAGAGATGCTGTAGCTCTGTCTGTGCTGGGCAGGAAGAACACTGCAACAGACTAATGAGGCCTGCCATGAGCGTAGACGGGGTGGGAGTGGCACACATATCAACACTTCATTCCTGACTGGGGAAGGGGGTATACAAAGACCCTTAGGGTCACAGTGTGCAGACAGGAAAGTTACTTCACTGTTTGCAGGTCACTGTCTCAGAGTTCTTCCCTTGTGCTGAATCTTGATATGGCCTGGGCAAGGGTCCTACACTTGGGCACCCCACAACTGATGCAGAGGCCGACTGCACTATATTAGGCAGATGCCTCCACGGCCTGCAGGAACCTCAGTCCAGACTGGGGGCTGGCTCAGGAGGGCACGCTGGTCACTGGCCCTTGCTTCAGACTGTCCGCTCCTCAGCAACCCCAGGAGCACTCACAGGTACCCGAGTCACACATGGCTCTGCGGGGCTCGGCCTCCTCATGTGTGAAGGGAGGTCATGGACTGTCATGAGGGCTAAACGGCATGCATGCTTGAGTGCCAGGCCGTGTCTGGCTCCAAGAAGGTGTTCAATAAATATCTGTGAGCAGATGTTAGTTATTCTTACTCTCAGCTTGGCCCCTGGGGTCAGTGAGTGAACCTGGTTAAGCCTCAGTTTCTCCATATGTAACATGGAGGAAATAATGATACTTGCTGCTCTCATTAGTCTGATGAGAAAATGCAAAGGGGCAAATTAAAGGTGCCTGGCCCACTCTTTATTTCTTTTTTTTAAAATTAACTAAAGTCCATCTTTTATTCAGATTCCCTTAGCTTTTCCTTAATGTCTGTTTTCTATCCAGGATCCCGACCAGGACACCCCAGCAAGTTTAGCTACCAGATCTCCTTAGGTTCCTCTAGATGTGTCAGTTGCCCTGACTTTTCTGTGTTTTTTTTTTTTTTTTTTTGAAGTGCTGGTCAGGTATTCCGGAGAATATCCTGCCCCTCAGTTGGGACTGATCTGATGATTTTGCCCTGGTTAGTGTGGGCTGCTGGGCTCAGGGAAGGAGGCGCCAGAGGCAGCACATGCTCATGCCACATCCTCCCGAGGGCATCACCAGCACCCATCACTGCTGACACCAACCTTGAGGACCACCTAGCCACACCGCACTTGTCCCCCTTCCCATGCATCTGGGAGGACATCCCCATGGGCAGCCCCCACCTGAGCAGTGGGGAGTTGGGCTCCTGCCCTTGAGGTGATCTGTGACTCTTTACCCGGGACCTCTCTTCCCCAGCCACACAATTTTTTTCTTACTCTTCCCTACTTGAAAAGATTCCTCCTATTCCCTCAACAGGAAAAAATACATAGCCCAGGAGGACTGGCTGTTTGAGCACCCCTACTTAAACAGAGTCCCAACCCCATTCCTGGCTATCAGGCTGGGCCACCCCATTACCCCCAATCTTTGGGGAAGGAAAGGTGGGGTGCTCTCTCCTCTGGCTCTGTGGTCTGGGCAGGCACTCACCATGTTATGCTTGAGGATTCTCTGGACCACGGGAGTGAACACTTCGATGACCACCATGGAGCGGGGCCGCTCTCTGCAGTGCTGGGGGAAGAGAGGACATAGTCAGGGCGCAGCGTGACAGGAGCCGGCCGTTGCTGCTCCGGCTGCGACTGTCCTCACCACAGTCTGGGGCTCCTAGCAGGGCGGCGGGCAGCGGTGGGGCCTGGGTTCCCTTGCTGAATACCGCACAGCTTTTTATTTTCATTTTCTTGGAATTAAGACAGTGGACAGGGGTAGGATCTCCTGTTTACTTTGTGTTTTGATCCGAAAGTCTGAGATGGTCCCAAAGGGTGTAGATGCGAGTCTGTCTGACACGATTCTGATTAAGCACAGTGAGACTTGTGCAGAAGCGAGGCTCAGGGGCCTGTGCTTACAAAGCAGTCTCGCCTTAAAATCAGGTGCCGGAACACTGGGTGTTCAGTGCATGGACACCAGAAATCCGGAAGGCTGACTTTTCAGTGGTTGGCTGGGATCAGCAGGCAGCAGACTACAGGCCGAGTTCGTTCTCAGCACCAGCGTGTTTTTTGTCAAATTGTGACCAGCAGCCTCCAGCAGGGCAGGCAGGGTCCCAGAATTGTGACTGGCAGGGCCCGACAGTGCCATAAGTCCTGCCCTGCATGACGATGCAGCCCTGGGACATTAGACGTCAGGGCTCTCCTGGGAAGTCCAAGTTGAATAAAATTTCCTCAGATCTCAGGGTCCCAGCTCCCAGTGGCAGGAAAAACTGCCTGAGTGTGAGCATGTACAGAGAGAACCCCAGAGCAGCCGGGGGCGGAGAGGCTTTGTATCCTTCCAGCTTTCCTCTCTGGACACGCTGCCCACTGGGGAGGCCCTGAGCTGCAGCTCTGACACCCTCATGCCAGAAGGGAAAACAGCCCAAGGGCTCAGGAGCCATGTTGCTGGACCCCTCTCTCCACAGGACAGGGCTGGGCTGTCTTAGGACAAATGAGGGGCTCTACCAGGAAATGCTGAAAACAATGCTTTTTTTCTAATGCCACTGTTTTGTAAGCTGTGTTACTAGGAACCCACAGGTGTTATTTACCTGGACAAAGGTACACTGTTCTAGAATGAAAGTTTGAAAATCATGAAATCTGGGAGAAACCATCCGGCTTACGAGAACAGGAGTATATTTGGATTAAAATGGACAGCTTGGTGAGAGAAGAGATGACCTGCTGTGACAGGCAGGGGAGCAGCTGGCCATCCTCTCCGTAGCCCTGGCCTTGGGTTACCTGGCCCAACCCTGCCAGGGGAAGCACACCCTCAAGACAGGGGTTCTTCATTGTCTGCAGACTCACCAGGCTTAGTTCTTCCCCTGTGGGCCCCAGGGAGGGATTCTGTGGGTACACTCTGTGCTCGGGTACTCACCCACTTGGACCCACCCCACTCCTGGACCAGAGAGCACACTCTGGCACATGTGCACATTAAGAACTGGGGTGGGTTCCAGGCCTGAAATCACCCTGGGTCCTTTAGACCAAAAGGCTGGGCTGGCCCACAGCAATGTGGGTCAGTGGAAAAGGTCTCCTCACGGAGAGACTGGGCCAAAGGGGACAACATCACCCTGTCTCCCTAAAGTGCATGTCTCCTGATACACAGAGAGCGTGCTCCCGGACTGGGGGCAAAGGGAGAGGTGCAGGGCACTCCCCTCTAAGCCAACCAGGCCTCTCAGTCATGTGCGTGTCTTCGGGTGGATGTGACACATACCCCTCCCGGAGGCCAGCGTGTGGCTGTGGAGGGAGGCAGAGGTTCCGCGGCCTGTACCCACAGGTGGAGGGAGAGGAAGAGCACCATTAAAGCAAGTCGGCGGGAGCAAGACAGGGAGAGAGCACTGGAGAGGCAGCAAACCTGGGCCCTGGGTCTTGCCAAGGACATCAGATCGCGATATAAAAAGATCACACAGCAAGAACAAAACAGGCTCTTGTGCTGGAGCAGCCCAGGGTGCATGTGCTGCTGCAACGAGGGCTGCCTCATCCCCAGGTGCTCTGGGCACAGTCCCTGTAAATTCCACTATGAGGCTGGCACTGCGTCCCTGGGAATGGAAGTCCTGCTCCAAGCTCACCTGGCATGCCTGCTTGCTCTCCCTGTTTGGGGAAAGCCCCACAGCTGTGCCCCCATGGTGGGCCAGCCGGCGCTCAGAGGCGCCTCGGCTAATAATAACCCAGCTCTGACGTCAGGAGCCCAGAAAACCTGCTGCTGAATTCTCCTCAGACAGCCACCAAGAGAACCCAAGGAAAAGCCGGTTGCTCCGCCCTCACCCAGGGGTCTGGATCCCAGGCTTGGCTTACACCTGTCCAGTAGAGATGGGCTGCCACCCATTTCTGGCCGTGTCCGGGGCTCTGACCCTTTTTGGCAGGGCCTGGGTTTTTAGCAGATTGTATAAACCCAACCCACAGTGTGCATGCAAGGGGTGGGCTGATCCTGCAAACACAGTCCCACATAGCAATGCCGTACCTTGCAAAAGAATTCACAGAGATCAGGCGGTGGATGGTTGTTTTCCAGCAAAGGAGCGATCGCCTGAAAGACAAGGAACGTCAGTGGAAGGTCAGAGGGAACAGCGCTGGGCCTATGTCCCTATTAGACAGTTAACCCCAGCAGGCATCACGGCTCCAACTGGCGCGGTACGCGTTGGGGGCTGTGGTTCCTGGTGATGGCAGCTGTCCTGGGCACAGTGGGGGGTTCAGCAGTACACCTGGCTTCCACCCATTAGATGCCAGTAGCGCTCAGCAAGTGTTAATGAGCCAGAACGCCTGCACACTCGCTTCGTCGGACACGAGGAAGATGAATACCCTGGCATTCGTTCCTTAACCCCTCTTCCTAAGCTGCCCCAACCAGTTTCTGGTCTCGACCACCCCCCCTGCCTGGGTCAGGTCCTGGTGTCTGAATGGTGCCTGTCTTGATTTTTTGGTCTCTTTCATAATTTCATGATTTTGCAAAATTTCCATTTCAAATTTGGTTTGAACAATTAAAAACAATGTCTTCAGACATTGCCAAATATCACCCCCCAAGGGACAAAATTGGCCTAATCGAGAACCCTTGGTATTAAGTGCCTCTCACTGAGTGTGAAAGAAAACCGACTCTCAATGAGTTTTGGATGGTCAAGGCCAACACAGAGTCTGCTCTCTTTTTCTTGACTGCCACACTGCACAGGTGAGGAACAGGAGACCTAGGGCCCAGCAGCAAGGCAGCTGGGCTGTGTGACTGTGGGCAAGCAACTTAATCTCTCTGGCAGAGTTTTTAGTCTATAAAATGGTGGAAACTAGAGTTACTGACTCATAGGGCTATGCTGGGAATGTGAAGACAGAAAACTCCAGAAGCTTTGGAGTCTCAGGCTGGGGATAAGCCCCTTGCCTGCAGCCCAGTCTGCACTGGCACAGCAGAGGAGTGACTTCCTGGCTCCCCAGGAAGGCTCAGACTCAGATCTGCTTCTTGGCTTTGGAGGGTCTCCTAATCCACACCCCTTTAGACCGTGGGTAGGAGCCTCTCAGGCCTGCGTGTCTCAGGACTATCAGGGAAAGGAAAGCAAAACTGGGCGCCAGTAGGGGGGGGTGACCGCTGGTTGACCAGTCATAGGGACACACTGCTGTGAAAATGCAGCCATCTAAACAGAGACTGTGGTGGCCTCCACGATTGGCTCACACCCAGCTAGAGACTAAGCCCAGGGTCTTACTCGTTTAGGACTGCACTGTCTACTCAGTGGGTGCTGGGCGCTAAGACTATTCAGTGTCTAACAGACGTGAAATAAAGAATTCAAAATGAAACAAAATTAAAAATGCAGGAGCCTCATTTCAAGGGCTCGCTGGTCCCACATGGCAGCGGCTACCGTCTCGGGCTGGGCAAATGGGGAACATTTCCATCATCGTAGTCAGCTCTCCTGGACAGCAAGGGCAGGGGGTTGGAGGATCCTAGCTGATGGCAAGGCACCTCCCCCACAGCCACCAGGGCCCATCACGACACTGAGGAAGATAATAATAAAACAACAGACACGTTGAAAGTGCCACCACAGTGCCAGGCACGCCACGCCAGGCTCTGTGCTGACTGAATCATGTGACTTCGTCGTGCCCCTTACTCAGGGATCAAGCTCGCTGCCCAAGCTCCCACAATTAGGAGATGGGGGGCCAGGGTTTGAACCAGGTCTGTGACTCCAGAGCCCGAGTCACTCTTTAGCTGCTTCTCAGACCTGGCTCCACACAGTCCCTCTGGTGACAGCTACCACATTTCAGGAGAAATGGGGTAACCAAAGACAATGGGATACCCCACAGTAAGCCTGGCCCACGGCCTGGCACTGCAGGGTCTTTGTTAGACCCTCAGCGCCTGGCCACTGTGTGGGGATTCTCTGCCGGCTGGTGCCAATGTCAAGAGAACTGGAAAAGATCTGAATGGCCATCCGGATAAATAAAATCTTCTAGAGGCTGTAGAATGAATGGTGGGCCCGTGGTTCTCAAGCGGGGTTGAGATTGTCTCCACAAAGGGAGACATAAAGACAGGGGAGCACTACCAGCATTGAGTGGACCAAGGCCAGGGGTGCTGCTCAGCACCTACAGGGCAGAGGACACCCCTCGCACCCCCAGAGAACCATCCATCTGCCAACGTCACCAGTGCCAAGGGTGAGAGACCTGGAGTAGGTAGGCAGGAAAAGACTGGGCCAAATCTCCAAGATGTTGTTAAGGAAAAACAAACACAGGAGGATATATACAGCACCACATCATTAACGTCACAAAGAAAAAAATAAAAGCAACCATAAGTGTCTGTGTGGGTTTGTCACCACCTGGAAGTCCCCAGGGTTGTCTATGAAGAGGGCGCTGGGAGGGGGTGGAATCTTTTTAACCCTTTTTTTTTTTTAGTGAAAAGATATTCATGAAATACTTGCAAAATTAAAGATAAATTTAATAAAATTAAATGTTCTTCTCTTCCTTGCCCAAGGCCACAGTTAGTATAGAGTGGATGGGCCCAAATGGACTTTGAACTCCAGGGCCCCCCGTGACCAGTGACACACCAGGTGTGACCAGCCGATTACCTACTGCACTGACACCCAGTGACAGGACAAATACAACCCATGCCAGTTACTTATGAAAGTACCTATAAAAATTGGTGCATACCACGCCCCATGGGGAGACTACAGGACCGGCAGGCCCAGTGGATGACGTAACTACTGGGATGAAAGGGGGCTGCAGAAGGCTCAGAACAATAACAACAGCGCTGGCAACCAAGAAGACAAAAGGGAGGCTGGCAAACGGAGGGCAGAGGGTCAGACCCTCAGCTCAAGTCCAGCCCTGTTCTCAGGCATCCCTGCTGATCAAGGAAGCTCAGCCCAGCCCAATGAAGGGGTCAGCCCAGCCAAATTAGCTGATGAATGCTTCAGAAAGGATTCCTCAGATTAAAATTCCTTTCCCAGGCTCCTCTTAGGTCTAAAGCTCTGGGCCTCCTTCCCAGGGCCAAGAAGCACAGTAGAACCCGCGGGTGTCACCAGCAGGGAGAGGAAACACCAACTCCTTTCCTTTCCTCGGTACCCTCATCCCCTCCAGCTTCTCTATCAACCAGAATCTCACAGCTTTGCCTTCACATGTGCCAGGCATGTGTCTGGACTGTTTCCCTGGGGAGCTCCTATTCATCCTTTAAGACCCTGATCACCTCCTCCTAGAAGCCTTCCATCATCTTCTTCCCTGACAGAGGAGGTTAGGAGTCTAGCCTCTGTGCTTCCTAACACCCAGGATAGATCTCAGCCCTTGATCATGTTACTTTTTGATCATCTGTAGATCTGCCAGGTTCTCCCAACACACCAGAAGCCCGTCGAAGATGGGGTGATGTCTGTGGGACAGACTAGTGTCTGACACACACTGTACTCACAAACTCAACAAAAGTTTATGAAGTGAGTATTAGGGACAATATACCAGAGGTGACTGGGGTGCCCCAATTCTGGCAAGAGAGAAGACAGGAAGGAGCATGGGCTGAAACTCTGTATCTTTAGCAAACACCTACTGAGCACTCACTATGTGCCAGATACTGCAGTCAGGGCTCCCCAGAAGCTGCTGCTTATACTCTTAACTAGAGAGCTGAGCTCACTTCCTTTTGTGCCCACAGGACCCAGCCAGGGCAAGGGGGTGATTCTCCAGGGAGATTCTCTCTTGGGGATTCTGCCAAGGCCAAGGGGGTGGGTCCCGGAAGCCCTAATTCCTCTCAGAGGAGCTGGAGGGGCCCAGTGTCTGGGATGTTGCCCTAGTTTCATAGGCGGCAGCTATGGGACCTCTTGGGCAGGTGACTATTGCAGGTCCTTTCCTGGGTACACGAGGTTCTGCCTCCCTGATTCCCATTTCCTTATGTTTTATGCTCCATCAGCACTGAAGCTTTTAGAATGGACCATGTTGTTTTAAATCTCTGCACCCTTGCATTCTTTCTTTCCTCTCTCTTTTGTTACCTGGCAAACTCCTGTTGATCCTTCAAAACCCAGCTCAGACATCACTGCCTCCAGGAAGTTCTCTGTTTTTTTCTCAGATGGGTTTATCATTCCACTCTACACTACATGTCTCTGTATTTGTAGTAATCACATCTGTCTTTCTACAAAATGTGAAGAACTCCTTAGCTGCAGAGGCTGCCTTAGGTGCCTCGAGTAAATTGCACAGCACAGTGTTTGGCTCCCAGTAGCAGCAACTTCATTGCTTTCTTCTCTCTAGTGAGAGTCACGTTTCATAGCTTAAAATCACCCAGGAAGAGACCTTATCCCAAAGATGCTGACATCATAGTCAAGACCCAGAAAATAGCATCTCACTTTGCGTATTAGAAGGAATTTAATCCGGCTACTATTTGTGGATTAATTGGGAGACATGTCCTGGGGCAATAAAGGGAGCATTTACCTTTCAACTAAGAGAATGAGGCCTCTGGATAAATTACACAGTCTCTGCCATCTCCTGTCTTTAGCTCCCCGCCGCTTCAGACTCAGGAAGGAGGTGATTAAGACAATGTTCGCTACAAACCTCAGGACTGATAATTATACCCCCCACCCCAACCGATCGGAGGCTCTGAAAGGTGCAAAGACATATCTAGCTTAATAGAAAAGACACAACCGAGCGAGATGGCCATACTGGTGGAGCAGCTGGTGCTTCCCAAGGTAATGCAGACAGGGAGGATGGAGTGCGGTGAGGGGGAAGGAGGACTCACCACGATGATGTTTTCATGCTCCTGGGCAGTCAAGTTTGTGTTCTGAAGGACGGATGGGAGAAAGCGGAGGAACATGAAACAAAAGGAGCAAAACATTATTAAGAAACTGGAACATTGTACTGCACAGGTGCTACAATTTCAAAACAGCTTTCAGTCTCTGAGAGTGTCTTGTCACTTTTTCATCATTGAACAGATCAGAAGACCCGCAAAGGCAGGCCTGGGAAGGAGGAAGGCACAGCTTCAGGGCAGGGAGACCTGAGTTCCTGTCTCATCAACCAGCTGAGTCACTTCTCAGTGAGACTGTGCCTTCTTCCTTAAAAGGGGGTCCTTCTTCAAGTGGCTGTGGGAGGAGATAAGGAAGCGGCTTGACCCCATGCTCGGCCCTTGCCATCATGACGATATACGGAAGCTGGTAAGCAGGTTTTGTAATAAACTACACAAAGAAACAAACTTTTGAATCTTGACCGTGCCGGAAGTCTTTTAGGAGCAATGCGAGTGTTATTTCAGTGGTTTCCAAACTAAGTTCCTGAGGAACACTGGTGGTTCCGTGAGTTGGCTCATGGTGTTTTAGCTAAATTCAAACTCTGGCAATTAGCTTGCAAAAACAACATGAAGCTGAATGGATTAAACTTGGTTAGTTTTGGGTTTTTTTTTTCACCTCAATCTAGAATTTTCTGACACAATTGGTACATTTACTACCAATGTGCGAGTATGCAAATGAGTGAACATGTGACAAATGAGAACTTATGGGAAAATTCAGAAATGGCCACTGTTATCTTCTTTGCTAATTTTGTGGTGTGTTCTGCTTTTTCTGTCTGTCTTGGTGGACAGGGGTTTTCACTGGTATCCATCCATATATCCTAACTGAGCCATGTGTGGTGCTGGTAAAATGGTCTGCTCATCTGGACAATGAGTGGCCCACCGACTGTTTGGGTTCTAGGAAAGAGCCCCAGGGTTCCCACCACCTGAACTGCCTAAGGAGCGGCAGGGTACCTAATGTGCTTACATGGCTCACACCTGGGAACTTGCTTTTGCCCAGTGAGTTGGCTGCCAGAGGGATGGAGCAGCCGGGAACCAGGGTCAGGAGTGCGAGTCTCCAAGTTCCATGAAGACAGCCTGACCACTGCACTCAGCATGCAGGAGCACAGGATGCCTTCTGGATTCCAAGACCTTTTTCTTCTGTGGATGTTAGCAGAGTCCCCGGCAGCCAACCTGAGGCAGACCACTGCACAAGTCATTTTCCAGCCAGGCAGACGGGAGCCTGGCTCTGCTCTCTCTGCACAGCCCACACCAGCTCACCGGGCCTCAGCACCGTGTCACAGTCTGTTATACCCACACTGCGTGGCTCTTGTGACGGTTCTCCATTATCGACTGCCCTGGCAGGTGGGCTAGTTATTTGAGACTCAAAGAGGTGAGGCTGCTTGCCTGGCAGCACAGGTAGAGGGTGTGGGCTGGGCATCCCACTACTGAGCTACGGCACCGGACCATGCACGTGGCTGGGCCATGGGGACAGCGTCTCTCAGCACCTGTCCAGAGAAGCTTGGGTGACCAGTCACCGGTGCCGCCCCGGTCATTCTGCAGGGTGAGTCTGCTCCACCAAGGCCATTTTCAACCCTGAATGGATAGTGCTCACTAGTAATTGTCATGCATCAGGACATGAGGACCCCCAGCTGCCCTACAGCTACTGGGGCCCCAAATACTCAACAAAGGTGTGTTGAGTGGGGGCCACAGGTTTCACTTGGTTGGTGGACATTTCTTTCACAGAACTATTTTGCCACCGACAGTACCCTCCTCCCCTCTCTTCCACCCTCCCTCTCTCCCTCTGGATCTTGCCCACCTACTGGTCAGTTAGGTGGGGTCTGCGGTCTCTTACCAGAGAATGTGACCTTCAGTGGTCACGGACACAACATGAGTGAGTGAAGAGAACAGAGGAAGATTCTAGCCCTGTATATTGCAAACCATAAAGGGCGAGGAGGAGGGAAGGTCTGTGTACTTTTCCCCTCTTAGACATCCATCTGAGCGAGGGTGCCTGAGGCCAAGATGGCAACCATCTCCCAGGACAATAAAAACATCCATTTTGCTGAGCACTTACTGTATCCCAGGCACAGCATTCGCATAGTACCCAAATCAGTGTGTCTGGGCCTCAAATCTATGAAATGGCTGCTCATCTCAGCCCCTGTTCTCTTCACTGAGAGGTCTGGCACCCTGGCCAAGGCCCGTTGGCTCTGAGGGCAGAATTGGCTCTCTCTGATTCCACCACATGGTCCCACACAGCTGGGCCTTCCCGCTGGCTGAATCTCCACCACTCAGCGCAGGTTCACGTCTCAACCCCGGGGTGGACCTGGTGTGGATTCTGGCTCACCCCCCTCTGAGGGATCCCAGCACAGGACTCGGCCTCTCAGAGCCTCCATCACTCTCTTGTCCATGTTTCTACCGACCCTGCAGGGTTCCCAGGAGAAGTTCAACGATGGGTGCTACAGGTCTATCAGAGCGACAACGGCAGAGCGTGGGCTCGGGAAGTGTGAGTGTGGCTCGGAGACGCGTGAAGACTCACGCATGGGTGTTGCCTGGGCAAGCGTGTCCTCACCAAGCCACAGCACTTACCAGTAAATCCAGGGGGACAATACTGACCTCTTAGCTGACACGTTGTGGTGGATTAGCAAATGCTAGCTTTTTCTGCCTCCCCCCTCAAATGCCTTTATCTCACCATGATAGCTCTTGGGAATCGGCCAACTTTCAGGTCCTTGCTTTAAAGGCCAAGAAGTGATGCAAAGCCCACTGGTGCGAGCTCACAGGAACATCTGAGCGGGGAAGGAGTCCCACCAGAGGATGGCAACAGCACCCATCTGCTGCCTTCGCCATCATCCCGATCAGGTGCTCATTTAATGGTGTGATGGTGCTGAGGCCCGTGGTGCTGAAGGGATGCGCAAGGTGTCCTATAGAAAGAGCCAGGCAGCCCTAAGGGGGATTCCCACTGCACTTGGCCTGAGAGCTGGGCAGGTCCCTCAGTAACTCTGGGCCTCAGTTTCCCCTCGTGTGAAATGGAAACAGGAAGGCACATGTCCCAGGGAGAACGTACGTGTGAGGTGAGATGTGGTGTGCACGGCACCGGCACCTGCCTTCCCCTCCCCTAAATGAGAAGGTGACCGCCAAATGGCCTGCCAGGCTCCTTGTCCTGCTCAGCACAGGAAGCTGGACTCGAGGTGGAGCAGGCAGCAGGCAGCAGGCAGCCTCAAATTCTAGACCTTGACCATGATTTGTTTCAGAGTCTGATCTTTACTCCTCGGTGGAGACAGCCTGGTCCTCCACTGGAAAGCACATTCTCTGGCCCTCTGCCTGCGACTCTCACTGCCATCCACACGCCACCTCCTCCCAGGGTGAGGAACCCCTCACTCAGCAGGCACAAAGGCCTGGGCTGGTTTTCTGAATCTAGGGGCAGCGATCAGCCTGGTCTTGCAGCAAGGGGTGGTTCTGGGCAGCAGGAAACTTCTGCCTAGCTCGGAAGGGAGTTGGGGGTGCCAGAAGAGCAGGGGCCACTGCCTGGGTAGGGGGCAGAATAGAGGGGGCAGAAGCATCACTCTGGTGATATGCACAGTTCTAGTTAGGAGTTGTCAGCAACAGGATCTCCAGTGGACCAGGCAGGCAAACAGACGAGAGAAGTATTAGATAGCCCGGGAACAGAGTAACCAGGAAGAAGGATGCTCCCACAGTGCCCTCGCCTTCCAAGGAACAGCACAGCCAACTCGCTGACCTTTCTCATTCCTCACATCCGTCTCTCTGCTAGGATGGAAGCTCCAGGAGTGCCAGGGTTCGTCTTCCCTCAAAAGCCCAGAACAGTGCCTGACACACGACCCGCGCTCAGAGTGCAGGCCCGTCTGACACAGCAGGTAGCATCAATAGGCGGTGCTAGGCCGCGGCAGCCACAAACGGCTGTCAGATTTTCTGATTTTAAAGAGAACCCAGAAATTCCCCTTTCGGTGGTGAAATCTGATTTTAAAAATCCTGTGCTAATAGAACTAAGTACAGTTGATCCCTGGATAACTCGGGTCTGGACGGCTTGGGCTCACGTCCACAGGGATTCTTTTGCAGGCGGGTGAGGAGCATTGAGCGGTATTGATAACTACAGTACAGCACTAAGAATGCTCTTTCTCTTCCTGGGACTTGCCTAATGCCAGTTTCTTTTCTCCGGTTTACTGTAAGAACACAGCGTCTAATACATACGCAACATATGTGTTAATCGACTGTTTATGTTGTCAGTAAGGCTTCGGATCAACAGGCTACTAGTTGAGTTTTAGGGGAGTCAAGTTATATGTGGATTTTCAACCATGCAAGAGTCAGTGCCCCAACCCCCAGGTTGTTCCAGGGTTAGTCGTAGGCTGCAGGAGGTGATTTGGAGCCGAGGCGGGCCGGCAGTGGGGGAAGATGGAGACGGGCAGGAAGGCAAGCAGGCTGCAGCTTCACCGATGAGCCCACTCAGGAACAAACTAGAGAATTCTGAAATCAGCTGCCATCATCATCACCACCACTGGCCCAGCCTCGGGCCTGAGTTCAGCATGGCCGCCGCTATGTCAGTCCAATCCAGTCCAGGGGCACAAGGGGTGGTAACCACTCTCCCTTCATCTGACTAGAGGCCCGTCCAGCTCAGCTGGAAGCGCTGGGAGCTAGCCTCTGGGTGCCCAGCAACTGCTGGGGGAGCTGCTCCCCTTTGTCAGCCACAGGAGACAACACAAACTCGGGTCTGGTCTGCTGGTTGGCACCAGGCTGGCGCTTAGCAGAGGAGGCAGGTAACTGAAGGGGGAGCACGGTGTAAAGTCAGGTCAGGGGAGTTCTCACCTCTGAGAGCAGTTTGGAGACGATTTCCAGCGGGGCCTGGTTGATGGAGTCATCCTGCAGGGGGGATGTCAGCGCCATGTCCACCAGCGTTCGGATCTCCTTCAAGACAACCTCCCAACGGCTGGGGTTGCTCAGGACTTTCTTATATTTGTAAATCTTTTTCTGGTCGGGAGAGAGGAAAAGGACACAAAAGTGTTATTAAAATGCCCAGAACGGAAGGCAGAAGAGGATCAGAGCATCAGAAGTGCAGGGATGTGAAAGGCCCTGAGCCCTCGGCGTAACCAGCACGTTCCATGAGAAAAAGCCACCTGAAGACGGACGTCCTGCTATTCCCAGCACCGGGAGAGTAACTCCCCCCATCTCCAACGACTTAAAAAAAGAACGGTGAGATGTCCCTTGGATGCCATCTTCTGCCACACTTACTCCCATGTATACAAGCGTAGTGAGGATGGAGACATTCATGGGTCCACAGAGGGCAGTGTTTCTGCCTGTCCCTGTTTTGAGAGGTTCGCTTGGAGAGGGGGACTCCACCGAGTAACTGACACACAGGCTGGGAATTCACCCCCAGTCAGGTGGGGACAGGGTCCAGAAGGGCACTAGGAAAAGCCAGGCACTCGCAGCTGTCTCCTGGTAAGACCCACATGTCTCACCTTCACAGAGGCGCTGCTCCGGAGAGGCTGGGACAGGGGCTGCTGCCTCCCTCAACTTGAGGGCGACTTAGTTCCGCCTCTCTGACATCATGGAAACAGAAGCCCTCAGAAGACAGAGGTCCCAGCCAAGCGCTCCCCCCCGCCGCCCGCCCTGCAACTGCCTGTCCCACAGCTGCCCGGCTGGCTCCAGAGTCTTTGTAACTGGATGAACTCCTTCATTAAGTGCACTGCTCCTTGGGGAGAACCTAATTTTAGTGCCATCACGCCAGCAGCCAGCTGGGGTGACCTGTCATCATCCCTGAGCCAAGGTCTGAACGAGGGAAGGAGGAGGGGAGGGTCCCCCACCCCCTGCCCCTGAGGTCCAAATTGATGCTTGCAGGCTGCCAGGGTCTCCCCGACAGCTTGGAGTTAAGAATTACCAAGTAGTCTGGGAACCCCATGCCTTACTCAAAGCATTTGGGTTCCATGCTGAACCGAATTGTGCTGAGCAGGGCACTATGGGGGTGGGAGACAGACTTTGAAGTCAGACAGACCTGGGTATTCCCGTCAATCACCGGCTGAGCCTCAGTTTCCTCTTCTGTGAATGAGCCATGAAGATACCTTGCAGCCTCTTGCAACATATAACACTTGTAACCCCTGGACTCCCACATCCCTCTTTCTCTCTGTCTGGAGTTAAGAGTCATAAACCCAGGCTGAGCAGAATCGGGTGCTTAACTTGTCTCTTTTGAAAAACTTTCAAGAGGATGAAATGTACAACCCACAGCAACACAAATAGTATCCCATTTTCTTTTTCCCCATTTGTTTTCACACTGCATGATTTTCTGAAGCGTCTTACTTGCTAATCATACCCCCATCACCACCACCATCACCCACATAGTTAACTCACACCAAGTTCATTTCCCCTCATCATCCCAGATCCTTCCATGTAAATCAGCGTAGCAGTCTCTCCCTCCCTCCCTCCCTCCCTCCCTGCTTCTAACT